>JASJET010000333.1:0-62500 GCA_034092305.1 Diaprepes abbreviatus | reverse complement strand
TATTGGTTTTATAGAAAAATTATATTAAAGGAAGCATTGTACTTTTTCTTTATGGTTATCTAATATTTTTGATTCAATACTAAAACTATTTTTTTTATTCGTTGTCATTAAAAATAGCGTAAGACAATCAAACAAGTCATAAAATTTGACTTTTAATAACGTTGAGGTGGTCGCAAAGCATGAATATGATATTAATTTTTCTCTGTTATCTTTACTTTTTAAGATAAATATCCAATTGACGTTGGTAATTTCAAATATAAAAGCATATTTATTAAAATAAATGATTATAGCCAACTTAGAAAAATAAAAAATTTTTATCGAAACAAAATCCTGAAAAACAAATTTTCCATGAAAATTATATAAATAGGTATTGGATTAATATTATTAAAGAAATAAATATACAGAGTGTTCGGTAAGTATCTCCTAGTTTCTCGGGAGCCTACAGGGGAGGTCAAAATAACCCTACTTTGTCATGGAAAAAAATTCCTAAACCTATCCGGAGATACAGAGCCCTAAAGGGGTACCCAGGAATTTACTTTATTGGCTCTAAATTTTCAACCGACTTGTATAATTTAATGAAATTTTGATACTTTATAGAGGTCATCAAGACTCATTAAACCATACTACAGTACATGTTTTAGATCATCAGAGAAGTTAGGAACGGACTTGTAGCCACACTAGATAGGTCTAATTTTTGACAAGTGCCATTTTATGGAGCTAAAGACTGATTTTTTAAATACTTTGGTCATTTTTCTTCAAAAAAGATACCCTTAATTTATTTCGATAAAACTGGTGTTTTTCGAGATAAATCGGTTTTTATGCGAAACACTCAAACACTATTAATGCTAAACACAAACAGGTAGAAATAAAATACGCAGGGTATACTGATGTGCTTTAATTTATGGGGAAGCGCTGTCTCACTCTTCGAAGGCAAGAAGATGTTACGCTAAAAGAATTCCAGCTCAGACATTGTCAAGTCCAGAAATCTTTCAAGGGGTTGATCTGGTCTTAATTGAATTACAGTGTTATTAAAATGCAAAAATAGTGAAAACGTTTAAGTGATATTTTGGCAAACTTTCAATATGGGCTCCACGTACTTCAATACATTTACTTATTCTTCGAATATTTTCTCGCTGCACTCCAAATAATATTTTGGCATTATTACGGACTTCGTTAGAATACTGTGCTATTTTGGTGTTGAATAAATTAGTTCTTTTAGATGTCAGTAGAAGCCTAAGGGATTTAGGTCTGGAGAACTTGGTGGCTATAAAACAGGTCCAATTTCACCTATCCATCGAGGGCCAAAAATGTAAGGTAAGTGTTAAGGTACTATATGGTTTAAATGAAGTGGAGCGCCATCATGCATGTACCACATTTTCATTCTTCTATCAATTCTTCCAATAAATTATTTAAATGTTGGTACAAAAATTGTAAATAAATCTCACCATTGAGTTTTCCTTCCAAAATAAATGGAACTATATGGGTATTTTCGATGATGTCAGCCCACACATTTACAATAAACCTTTGTTGGTGTTTGTTTGAATTATAGCGTATGTGCAATGTAAATTGTATGAGTTTTTTTATGCCATTTGTTGTAAAATCGATCTCATCGATAAAACGAAATAAGGTTAGAACAATTTAGGTTTAGATTATGTTGCTGTATAAACCAGTTTAGTATTGAAGTCTTGCGGGATAATCATTCGGGGACCCAGCGTGTACTTTTTCAACGTGGTACGGGTGGAGCAACTGTTCTGTTAGAGTTTCATGTACAATCCATTGTGTAACATTGTTTTGTGTCTCGAGCTTTTATATGTTCTTTAGAGGGTTGTCAGCAATATCTTGCAAATTTTGTTTCCCTACTTGAGGGTCTCGTGCTCTTCTGGGAGGGCACTCACCGCCAGGTCGTGGCAAAAATGACCTTAAATAAAACATGTAAAAAATTCATTCATTTTCTAATTATATTTTACCTGTTTCCCTTAGGATCCGATCAACTCTTTGAAAGGTTCTTGGACGTGGTAATCTTCGAGCTGGAAATCTTTCCGCATAAAATATTCTTGCCTTCAATGTGTTCGACAGCGCTTCATCATAATAAATGCATATCAGCAAACTCTGCGTAAAAATATTCTTCCATTTTTTAAAACTATTTCTACTAAAAAGCGGTTTTGAAAAGTTTCTTCAATAGTAATTCATTATGTTGGTATGAACAATAACAACCTGAATTTTACTTGTGTTTAGAATTACCAATGCTTTTAAGTGTTTCGTATTAAGACCGAATTATCTCTAAAACCGCCAGTTTCATTGAAATCAATTAAGAGTGCCTTTTTGGGAGAGGAATGACAAAACTATTTAAAAAATCAGTTTTCAACTCTGTAATACGGCACCTGTCAAAAATTAGGATACACAAATATGCCTGCAAGTCCGTTCCTGACTGTTCTGATGATCTAAAATATCAACTATAGTATTGTTTAATGAAACTTTATAGCCTCTATAAAATATTAATATTTCATCAAATTATAGAAGTCGGTTCAAAACTTAAAGCCGATAAGGCAAATCGCTGGGTACCCCTTTAAGGCGCTGTAACCCAGTTAAGGGGTATTTGCGAATTTTTTTCTATGACAAAGTAGAATTATTTTGACCTCCCTTGTATACTCCCGAGAAATTAGGAGGTACTTACCAGATACCCTGTATACTCGTACTGTACTGAAATGGATAATTCTATTTCATACAAGAAAAATAAATGATCATCAGGGATACAAACAGGTAAGAACCGAATAAACCATCTACGAAATTACATATATATATATATATATATATATATATATATATATATATATATATATATATATATATATATATATATATATATATAGTTTAGGGAAAATGGACGCGATTCGTTTGGTAGTTTTTTGCAAAATTGTATTAATTTATGCTCAATTTCACCATTTCTAATTGTCTGTACAATGGCTGGGCATCAGATACAATGTTCTTCTTAGGCTCATTCTCTTTAAGAAGACTTAAAGTATCATGTATAATGAAAAAATGTGAATTTTCTAAAATGTTTTTATGAAAAATCACTCAAGAGAAAGTGGTGCTTTTTCTCTTATAAACAAATAGAATATTTGTTTTGTTGTTCACTCAACAAGGCAATAGAACCGGAGATAGCATTTTTTTTTAAATCACAGAGTACTTGTTTATAAATATGAAGAGTTCAAATTTAAATAGTTCGTAAATGAGGTGTTAAACTATACTATACAATGTAGTTGAGTTCAACTGATGCAAAATTATCACTTTACAAGTTGCTTCCTCAATTACTGGATCAACGACGTTCATATTGATGCAGGTATTGCTCTGTAATTTTAAAAAATGCTCTTTCTGGGTCTATTGATCGTAGAAAATTCTTTTTTTAGAATGTATGTTAATCGAGTGAAAAACCAAGCAGATATTCTATTTGTTTCTAAGACAAAAAGTATCACTATCTTTTCCGTGATTTTTGATTAACAAATTTCAAAAAATTCCTTTTTATTTACTACATGATACTTCAAGTTTTTACAAAGGAAATAAGCCTAAGAAGAGAATTGGTCATTTTTATTTAAATAAAGACAATTTTACAAAAACTACTAAATCGAACGCCTATTTTTCTAACATTTATTTACTATATATATATATATATATATATATATATATATATATATATATATATATATATATATATATGTTATGTCGGATATTCTCACGGGTGTGATGTGTAATCCTTGTTTCTTATGTAAGAGGCACCACAGATAAGATCGCAAGAATTCTCAGGAGACACAACATTGAAACCATTTTCACCATAGACCGTAGAGTAAAAGATCTCTTGCCAATAGAAAACCAGGGAGTGTACGAAAATCCATGCGGAGAATGCAGCTCATCTTACGTAGGCCAAACCAACCGTTAAATAAGCGCCAGAAGACACGAACATATAAACACTGTCAAGCAAAAAACAACTTCTTCTACTCTGGCCCAACACTGGTTAAACACAGGACATAAGATAAATTTCTCGGGAACAAAAATACTATCGAGATGTGAAAACCTGTCCACAATAGCAGAGATGATAGCCAACGTGTGCCTAATACTTGGAAAAATCTGCTTACAAAATATCAACCAGTACCACTTAGTAACGAAACGATTACAACTCGGCAACGCAACCCCAAACAATGGCAACAGGGTCGGTGACGCGCAGCAGGTCTCGCAACCTGATTGGCCGGAACCATTCGGAAAACGACGGCATCCCACGCACACACGGGATCGACAGCACTGGGGTCGCAGGCGTCAGTTCGCTCTTAGACGCCATACAGTGAGCTTTGAAAATGGTAAATGAGATTTCACCAAAACGTCAGCTGCCTTACAGTCCTGAGAGGGACTCAGCATATACACAGGATGCCCGTGTATATATATATATATATATATATATATATATATATATATATATATATATATATATATATATATATAAATGGGCGAAAATATTTTAGTTAATAAATTCTTTTATAGAAAGATATGATTGCATCTATTTACGAAGAATTTAGAAAAAGATTAGAGGAATGTGTATTAGTAGGAACCCAATATGTGGAACAATTGTCTTATTATATTAGTTATATCAGATTTATTTTTAAGCTTTCACAACATTGTGTAAAAAAATTAAAGGCAAAATTAAGTCTTGTATTTTTTTATTAAACCATTTTGGGCAAAACTCATTTAAATAAAATTTGCAAAAAAATACAAATAACTCTATTTCATATAAAATGAAGTCTATATTTTGAATATTTTTAACACCCTGTATATGTTGACTTTGATCACTGTTTTCGGGATCCGAATGTAAGCATAACTTTTTATCAAGAAGGATTTTTCCTTGAAAAATCAAAAAGTTTTATAGAGTGCGCTACCCTTATTTGTGGACTGACTTCAGTTTCGTAACCTTTTCACATGATAGTCATGTTTCGCAGAGTCCAATAATATCCTAATTTAGTCTGTATTCCACTTCTAGCAAGTGTGCTTTTGGTATCATTGATTGGATATTATGGGTGGTGACATATAACTGTTTCAAAAATGTTTGTTTCAATGATGTCGGATTTTTTGGACCCACAGAATCCTTGACGCAAACTGTTGGGACAGTGTGAAATTCTGAGATTATAACTCTACTCACATAAGATATCGCATTTGTTATAGTTTCAAAGTTCGACATGGTATTCTAAGAAACTTTACGGTGAAGCTTCCCATGGCGTGTTAGCGAGTGATATGTTGAGATGTGTATTTAAGTAATTTTTGGTAGGATGAGGTTATAGTGGGACTTGGCTCTTCCCATATACTTGAAGAACACAGCCAGAGCCAGACTCGCATGGACAGGAATCATGGGTGAGTACTTAGCAGCTACTCCGATTCAAAATGGATAAAAAGAGTGCAGCTTGAATTTTAAAATTTGCAGTTCATCTAGGAAAATATCGAAAGAGCTAAAAATTAAACTTTAATGTATACCATACAAATACTCCTGTTGTGTCCAACCAAATGTAAGAAAATTTCAATTTTATTAACTCAAGATATTTCCGTTTTTCTTTTGCGCTAATTTAAACTCGGACGTTTACAATCTGACGGGTTACCCTTTTCCACTCTCGCAAAAGGACTAACTTAATTAAAAATAAGACTCCGTCAGATATTCACTTATTATACCCTGTTTCAGTTTATCCCTTTTAGCTGAATTATTCGTCCCATTTTCGATACCTTTCGTTTGCAATCCAGCCTTATATAGGGTTTTTCTGAAAGATTACTTTGGGCTATTTTCCTTCGGTTTAAAAGTAGATACGGGATCTTTTTTATTTTTATATCGGGAGGTTTTGGTATAATAACAACCACATAATTTAAAATGAAACCGTTATTTGTTGCTGCAATATAATGTAGGGTCGTCACTTAAAGCAAATAAAGGTATGTCTTTATAGAATCTGTCAAATCACATAAACTTCACAAGATAACAGCCAGAAGTACGTACTTGGTATTCAAATGACTTAGTTTGCTCCTATTCTGATGATATTTTTGAAGCTAATAAATCAATAAAGACCCATTATGTACGAGGATTACTAGAAAAAAATATTAAATACTAGTTTGTTAGATTACGAATAGGAACAAATGACTGTCCTTTGCCTAGTAATATCCAATAAAGGTAATGTATTTCCACTTTAAAGTAAAACATTTTCTACTTTGCCGTGATCAATTTTGCAGTGAATTGTAGAGTTTTCAACGAAAGATATCTTAACTTAATACCAATGAACCGAAGAAAATTTAGAAATATTAAAAAAGATCATCTGAATTATGGAACAATTAATACAAAAAGACTTTTATTCCGGCCAATAACGTCAGATGGAGATTACATAATCAGTATTGGCCTTTTCGTGTGCAACAAAATACGATTTAGGAGCTTCATGATTTTCTTAATATGCATCCCTATAAATTTAACCTGCTTCAAACTATTCGTCCCGGGGACATACCATAACCTGAAGAGTTTTGTGAAATGATTTTAATATGAACACAAGAAGATCCGGCGTTTTTAAGCAAAATTATATAGATAGACGAATCAAAATATATAAGAGATGGTATTTTTAGTAGACATATTTCTTATCTTTGGAGTCTTGGAAATCCTTACGTCATTCGGGAGAGAAATTTTCAAAACAGATTTAGCGTTAATGTGTTTGGTCTAATTATGCATGATCAAGTACTATATCATATTTATGAGGGAATGTTGAATACTGAAAGATATCTAGCCATTTTGCAAAGAGTTGAGTGACAGATTTTGTTGTAAATCTGTCGTTAGAAGAGATTGCTGGTGCCCTTCCACACTGAAGCAATGTTATAATTCAAAAGTATGATATGATGAGGTTAGATAGATCAGACATCTAGGACCATGGAATGGACCACCAAGGTCCCCAAACCTAACTCCGTTAGATTTCTACCTTTGGAGAACAACAAAGCAAATGATTTACTTCACGCCAGTTGAATCAGTGGAAGAACTGGAATAAGAAAAACCTTCAATCAACTTGATCTAGCTGAAATAGCAAGAACTACTACAGAAGCAGTTACAACTAACATTCGAAAGTGTTTAAGAGTTAATGTTAAATATTTAAATTAAGACTATTTTTTGTGATTATATTAATTTATTATTTGCTGTTTTTTGTTATTACTTATTGATTATCATTATTTATTGTCCATCGCCACAATTTTATATATAATGATATCATAATTGAGATGATTTTTCATAATGTTTCTAAATTTTCTTCTTTTCATTGGTGTTAAGTTAGGATATGTTTCATTTGAAATTCTACCCATCTGTTGTACTCGCCATGAAAAAAAAAACTGTTCTAGTTAGGTATTAGGACACCCTTTATAGACTAATAGGGAATGATCTTGCTTTGTTTATGAATAAATCAACAACGTAACATCACATTTGGAAAAGTGAGGTTTTTTTTTAAAATCTTTTAATAAAGCTCTCCACTTTCTTGTGCCTAAAATGTAATTTTCAGACAATTAATATCGAACTATCGAATGGTTTTAGATCCACAACCGGAATTTCTAGATTTACTATATTTTTTTTGAAATGATATTCAATTTAAGGCGATATTCTGTTAAAAATCGAAATTTGGAAATAATATCTTTTTCCTCAAAAACGGATAGAGTAGGGCAAAAAACTTTGAGAAAAAGTTATTGGAAATGAGGAAAGAAATACAAAAAAAAATATAGAATGATTCATTTAAAGTAAGTTTCGGACAAATTTTGTTATAACCGGAACTTGGATAAGAGCACTTTGACTTCACTCTAAGAGAAAGCATCACCGAAAATCCTTCTGTACAAATTTGCAGAATTCAAGTCGAATTACTTCCCGAGATGTTCGAATGGGTGGTGATCGCGAGACATTCTGTAAATCTTGTAAACTAATCGTCGGACAAATTTGTTCAAAAAAGTCACTATAAGACAATAAAGACTCAAAAATCATTTAAATACATTCAATTGTTGCTAGGTATTAATTACCAAAATTAAAATTTTTTGAATTTTATTTCTTTGCAGTACAAGAAAAAATATTGAATAACACAAACGAAACTTTTTGTCGTATTTATGACAGAAATAATATAAATATACTTTAGAAAACAACAAAATCTTTTTATTTTTTATACAACGTAACATCAAAGATGATCTACTGCCTTATTGCCCTTATAATTTTCTTCTTGTCTTTCCGTCCGTTTTTCTACCTTAAATGACTTTTCTCAGCTCACTAGATTTTTCGCTTTACTTAAATGTTCGGGCATCGACAGAAACTTATTCAACCATTAAAATTTCTTTATTTCCAGAAGAAAAGTTATAAAACTCTCACGCAAACTTTAATACATATATTTCAGAATATATAATGCATCTTCGTATGGTTGTGATCTGAGAGTGAAATTTTTTATACGACATACATTTTTTTTAATAAAAATTTTCTTTTGATTTATTTTTAAACTTTAGAATAATAGAAATTAAACACGACCTGTGGTGAGTGCAATACCGATTTCATGTACGTGCAGATACTCTAGGCATGTACATATTGACAATGAAAACTGAGTTAGAGATTATAGGAAATAATGTTACAAAGTATGAAGAATTGTATATATGGTATCTAGAACTAATATTATTAAACTTAGAGTAGGGAGAAACTTTTATATGTAGGTTACACTATTACTGATACTAGACCAACTAATACTAAATTTTATATTTATCTTCGTATTTCTTATACAACATTACTAAAAAACTTACTCCGTTTGAAGAATGTCATCACTCAGTATTTCTTGGTGATTCTAAAATCACTATTAATCTTTTTCGCAAACGTGTCGTACTATGGGTCAATCGTAATTTTTTTTTCAAAATCGTAAATCTCCGAGAGAAATAAAGGTATCGAGATAATTTTTTTTTAAGTTGGCATTACTGGAGTTTCTTCCTTGATTTCTTCTTAGCACTGTAATGCTTTGTCTAGAAAAAGCTCTTTTCGCGATCGACAAATTTATTTGAGTGCGTATTAATGATTTGCTGGCATTGTAAGTATTCTACTTATTCTGCTACTTAGTATCGATGATTTGACTTGAATTAATTACCTGTGTTAGATGTTGTATGTAAACATTTAATTTTTTCATTCTAGTTACCATTTTCTATTAAAGGACGTTCAAAGTTTGTAGCAGGATCGGTGATATCAACTGGCATAATCAAAAGTTTCTAGCAGAACGAGATCACTGGATTTCAACTCAAAAATTTTTAGAATATGTAATTTTTCTTTGGCATTGTTTAATGTTTACTCAGTTAAAACATAGCAGACTCCAAAACGAAGGCAACAAGGGTTTGATTTTGGAGTACATGCGTTCAGATGCTGCGCAGGCCTACTAGCTCAAGTCTGTGCTATTGAATATGTGCTACTTTGCTACTTTGCTACTCAATTTTCTATTTTGCTTTTTCCCGTATTATCGTTTCCTTAAATAATTGAATATAAAGAAGTAAAATTTTTAATACAATACTGTAATGTGTATTAAATGCCCTTAATGTAATGCATTAAATTTAATAATTCACATTAATCTAAATTAATATATTTCATTAAATCTAACATAATAATACATAAAATTTAAAATTTTGATCATTACTTTTTAAGACGACTACGCACATTAAATATGTAGCCAGTGTTAACATGAATATGAGGTCAAAAAATTCTGCTACCAAGAAAAGGTGAAAATATTTCCGACCGCCATCTGTAGACCGGTTTCGAACTCGTTGGTTTCCGTCAGTACGAGGCAGACATGAACACCTCTCCATAACAAAATTGAGTCTTTTAAGCAAATTATATCATACTAAATAAAACGTTCAATATAAGTTGCGCCATCTCCCGAAATCTCATGCATTGATCCTTATCGAATACGGAATATTAATGTAAATTCCTTTAGTGTTAAGGTACGCGTGAATTAAGTTTAATGTACAGAAAGTTGAAATATCTTTTCGGTTATATATTTACATTATAATTAAGACAAACAAGTACTTAGTTTGTTATCAATTAAAAAAGTGGAATTTGATGTGCGTTAAATTTTTATGTTATGATTTTTTTATTAGAAAATTTGAGTCTTTTCTTTATATTAATGGGAATTACTTTTAGAGACAAGCCACGTTTTCAAAAATAGTTATTTTATGAAGTTACTTTATACAGGGTCAAAAACAAATAAACTTTGTATCACCTGTGACCCAATTTTAATAGCCCTATTTGGACGTTGTAGAAAAACACACATTTAACATGATGCTATTTTAAACAAAATATGTATGGAATGCAGCATTGTCACAACTAAGAACTTTTAAGGAAATTTCGTTGAGTTTTATTTTGCAACAGTGGTGCAAGTTACAAAAATGGGCAAAAAACCTAAATTATTTTATACAGCTAAAATTTTGCATATGGGCTAAAAATTGCATTTAGAAAAACATTTTCTTATAACTTTTTTCGATATTTGGAGATATAATCCCACTTTTGATTTTTTTTCAAAAAAAATTAAACTTTGACAGATAATGCGGATCACGTGACTACTATTTTTTTTTTGTTAATTTTCATCTCGATCGAAGCAGAAATTGATTCCAAAGTCAAATTTCTAACAAAGCTATTAATTAAAAAATCCCATATGATGCGGACTTTACTGGCCACACTGTATAGATAAATTTCGAAGTAAGCGCTACATCGGTGAGTAAAAACACCTAAAATAAGACCCTATAAGTCAAAAACTATCTAGTGATACTTGTCTTATGAGCGTTTACATATATCGAAATATCAGAAAATTTCCATAAAATATTTTTCTGTAGGATATTTTTTGATATATTGCAAAAAAAATATAGATTATTCATCGTAATTTCAAAAATTGAGAAGTTTAAAGTCAAAATTGAGGCAGTTGTTGGCAAAATAAGTGCAGTTTCTAATCTCAAAAATGATATAAAATCGAAATATTTACCATAAAATCAATTTTTATCGATATATCGATAAATATTCCATGGATTCTGAGTTATCGAGATACAAGAATCCACATACGAGGTAAATGGTACATTTGACCCCTTTTTACAATCTTCTGTATTTACTTTCCTATCAGCCCTTTTGGATTTAGACTCCTCACGTGGTAGAAATGACGGATCTATTACTGATGAGGTTTTTTTGCCCAAACTTTCACCCTCTTTACTTCTTTACGCAACCCCCGTGAATCCACCAACAGATTCATCTTTTAGGATTTCGTTTAGTTATGTCAAGACCTTTGCCAAGCGTATTATCGATACAGACAATTTCCATCTCTTATAGCTACATCCTATATACTAGAGTGTCCGCCTGAGCGGGATTGTAACAACCAGTATTAAATGGACAAATTACAATGGAGAAATGCAATACTACCGATGATTCCAACATTTCGGTTCTATCTCTCCTACTATAAGTAATTTAAATTTCGTATTAGGTGTATTAATCAATAATTACTTTATACTGAGATTACACGTAAGCGAACAGGCAATTGAATTTTCAATTTGTTCGAGTGAAGGCTATGTGGTTAGTAGTTTCCCATCAAACAACAACTGCACGCTGCCATAGACAGCTTTGTAACGTATTCGATAAACGCTATTAATTAGTATACTATATTTTAAATTTTAAATGCAGTCATGTCTAGGGTACACTGTTAGAAATAATCTTAAATTTAAAGCAAATTTAATGTCCATTCTGCATTAAATTTAATGATTTTGTACCAAAAACCGTGAATAATTTACATTTATTTTGAACTTAAAGCAATTAATTCAAATATGAGTTCGTTGTGTGCATTTGATTAAATGGTACTTTAAATTTCAATAAAGTAACTGAAAAGATATTTTAACTTCTGTACAAATTAATTCATATATACCTTGATACTAAAGGAATTTGCATTATTATTTAACGCACATTGCATAAGATTCCGGGGGATGGCGCAACTTGTATTGAACTTTTTGTTTAGTATGATATAAGTTGATTAAGGGACTCAATTTTCTTCTACTGACGGAAACCAGTGAGTTTGAAACCTGTCTACCGATGACGGTACACTAGCTATGGGAAAAAATTTCATTATTTCCTGGTAGTAGAATTTTTTAAACTCATGCATATTGGTGCATTAAATATGTGATAACATGTCTCATATTTAATGGACACTGGCTGTATATTTAATGTACATAGTCACCTTAAAAAGTAATGATCAAACTTTAAATTTAATAAATCATTACGTTAGATTTAATGGAGTAAATTAATTTATATTAATGTACATTATCAAGTTTAATGCATTACATTAAATGCATTTAATAAAAGTTCGTGAAATTTGCTTCCAGTAGTTTTACATCAAATTTAATGCCTTTCCTTTTCACAGTGTATCAGAACTACGATGTAAAAAGGAAATGCATTAAATATAAGGTGAATGTGCTGGATGTAAATTTCAATAACATTTATTAAATGCGTTTAATGTAACGCATTAAATTTAATACTCTACATTATTCTAAATTAATTTATTTCATTAAATCTAATGTTATCATACATTAAATTTAAAGTTTTAATTATTAATTTTTAACGTAACATTAAATATACAGCCAGTGCCGGCAGAAATGTACACCTCATCATAAGAAAATTGAGTCATTTAAGCAACTTATATCATACTAGACAAAAAGTTCAATACAAATTGCGCCATCTTTCGAAATCTCATGCAATGTACCATGAATATTAGTGCAAATTCCTTTAATGTTAAGGTACATGTAAAATAATTTTAATGTACAGAAAGTTAAAATACATTTTCAGTGACTTTATTGAAATTTAAGATACCATTTAATTAAATTTAATGTACAACGAACTGATATATGAATAAACTGTTTTAGATTTAAAGTAAATGTAAATTATTCACGATTTTAGATACAAAATCATTAAATTTAATATAGAATGGACATTAAATTTGCATTAAATTTAAGGTCATTTTTACCAGTGTACTGAACCATTAAAATAATATATTCTGGGAGATGTTGAAGATCAAATGTCCGAAATAGTTTTGAATACTTCTGCAATGGAACAAATGTTAATTATTTTTCATTGTTCAATGTCAACTATATTCTGTTAAAATAAATAATTAAATAATCACTCTGTGAATAGATATTCCGTGGGAATAGGGTATTAATATTTTTTATCACTATCCACGAAAGTCTAAAGGAAAAATAAATCAGTTATACAGCTTAACTTTTAAGATCTTTGTCGTTTAAATGTTTTCTTAAAAAAATACATAAAGTCAGACCTAAAAGACCCTCTCTTAGAATTGCCTATAAATCTGTCTAAGTAATCTTGCCCTGGTTAAGTAAATAAAACCAGACGTGATATGGGTAGTTTTTAACATATGGTATATGAAATACCGTTAAAATGTATTAAAATATTGAACAATTTTCCCATTATTAGGAAACAAAAGAATAATCAAATAAACTCATTATACTGTAATATAACGTTTGATCTGTGAAAGGAGGTATGTAGCGTCTGTTTTTCCTGATTGCAAGAAAGAACGAATTAAATACCAGCAATATGAATAAAAGGGCACTCAGGTTTTTTCACAGACGTTATAGTATCTTATTCCTTTAGTTATAGAGAGAAATAGAATAGTTTTATCAATTGTGTTTATATAAAAATTAAGCTTAAGATGCTCACAGGTCAATTCGTGAATCAAGCATCTGGTATAGAATAGCTAACGCCCTCCGCACGTAACGATCGAAACCTTCGAACTTTAAGGGAAAGAAATTGACGTTTCCCAGGTAATATAGGTACAAACGGGAAACAAAGGGAGAGGGGGTGTAAGATTCGAAGGTACTCTTTTAAGGAATAGTAAAAGTCAGTCACAATTTGAATGTCGGTTAGAATGGTACCGTAGCACCAGTGCCGTAGAATAATTACGTCACGGGTATAATCGTCGGGCAAGAAGGTTATCTTTGTTTGATTTGTTTTGATTTAATTCGGGAAATTAAGGGATTATCGTGTGTTATTTTAGTGGGGCATTTCGCGATTTTCATACGGTTTGATTAAGTAATATAAATAGCTGTTTTTTCGCGTTTTATTTCTTTCTTGTTTAATATTTTATTAAGTTATTTATACGTGTTTCTTCAAAACTGGATGTTAAGTTTTTGGTTAAATAACGACCGAAAAGAGCAATTATGTTAGTTTTTCATAATTATTATTAGTTTTAAGTTTCTTACTGTAAATAGTTCGTTTTTATTCTATTTATTTTGTTAATAGACTAAGTTGTTTTGAGAAACTTGTTTTATTCAATTTAATTAAAACCTGCACGCGAATTAACACGCGGGCGCGCTGTTGCGAGACCTACAAAACAAGAGACGTCTACTGACCAACTAATTAGCAGCCTTTCCTGAGTCCTGAAGATCTGAGTCATGGTTGTGGTAAGCTTTAATAACCGTAGTGTTTGGTACTAAAGTTGCAAGAGAGAAGTTGAACGACCAGACTTCCAGGGTATCTTTATTACTCAATATGTCATTGGCCAGAGCCTACAATCAAATTTTGTCACATGTCTATTGCCTCTCCTCTACCCCAACTTCACAACTGGTTCTTTGTAAATTAAACTTTTTTAAATCTCGACTTGAATAGCAATTTGGCAGTAGTTAGCGGTCATTTCTAATGTTATAAATTATGTCTTTTATTAGTTGATCGGATTTAAGAAAAATGTATCAAGTGTTTTGTGTGTGTGTGATATGGTGTGTGTGTGTGTGTATGTTGAAAATCGGTATGATTTATAATTTGATTAAAGTTGGCTGACGAAAACTAAAATAGTTTTTTCCATTATTCTGTTTTAACTATTTATTGTCTACAAAGTTAAGCCCTTTAAAGTACTTTCTTAAATTATTGAAAGAAAAGAAGTCATGTTAAGGAGGATGGGGTAAATTTTATACTGGTATAGTATATAGAGAAATCAAAATGTGAGTATTTTTGTCAAAAATGTTATCAAAAATCCGGTTGTGCAATGATTTATAAACAGACTGGTGAATCAAAAAGTATGTTTCGATTGATTTTTTTAACAATGTTTAAGAGTGGGCAAAACGGTGATATTTTTAGTTTTTTGTTTCTAAAATGAAAACTTATGAAGAAATCGTAATACTCCAATGATAGAAATTGTAAAAAATTAAAAATTTTTTAAATGTAAATAAATCATATAGGTAAATCAGTCAATTTTTAAGTAAGAAAAATGAAAGAAATCGACTTAAAAAATTTGAATTTTACACAAAATTTTCTGTTGTAGAATGTTAAATGATGTTGCACTTTTATTAACTTTTAGTTGTGTAGTCGATTTAGAGTCGCGACTTTTTTCCCGGTACTTCGTAGAAAATGCATCATACGAAAAAGGAGTGTCCCAATTTACACTTTCGACTAACGATTGAGTAAAATCTATATAATTTATGCTCAAAAATAATTTGGCATACTATACAGTAGTCTTAAATGGTAAAAAATAAATGCAAATTTAATTCACCAATAATAATTAAAAAATAACTAGGTTGATAACTATTTCTGTCTTCTAGAAACACTGGGGATTAATTTTTTCATTTCTTGAAACACTGTATAGAGGATTGAACGTGGGTAAGTTTACTACGGTAATGCTCTGTGATCTTGCCAAGGCATTTGATTGTGTGAATGATGGAATACTCTTGAGAAAGCTAGAGCTTCATAGTTTTAGAGGGAATTCCCTCATGAAATCGTTGTAATAGCGGGATTATTGATCGTAACAAATCGCATCGATTGGATATTTCCGCAGGTATACCTCAGCGGCCTGTACTATGACCTTTGTTACTTCTGATATACATTGATGATTTATCCCATCTAAACATAAATGGTTCTTTTACAGTATTTGCTGACGACACGATTATCTTATGGCAGCACAGGGACCATCGTCAACTAAAATAAATATTTTATGTTGTAAATTTAGTACTCAGGGTCTCGATAGATAATCGGATTGAAAATATACATTTTGGAGACCGCATGCCTGATTCCCGAGAAGTTCGGCTTTTTTTAATGTTTGCTACGTGTGGTTATTTATATTATATTATTTTTAAAGTGTATATTATTGTTTTTCTTTATATTTTGGATCATTTTTTATAATATTTATAAATTTTGTTTTCTTGGACAATGAATTATTTTTCCATTTTTTTTAATTATAGGCAGGGATTCTCTAAATGAAATTTCGTTACTTTTTCGTCTATTATCTGACCTACTTGAAATCAGTTTTATTAAAATTTTTCATGAAAGTTTCTAATCTAATAAACCTCTAGGTGCACAAACAATAGTAGGATATTTTTAACTCTATGTACCTGCAGCGTAATAAAAATAAACTTTATGAAACGATATAATTTTATGCGCACGTAGTTCTAAAAATCGATGAGGTTGGCAAATGTTCAAATGAGCTAAATCTGGCTTTTGTTTTCCTAGTGCCCATTCAGTTATGCTCGCTTTTATAGCGTAGGATTTGTACGCTAAGCAATTGTATATTACACAGGTCTGCGATGCTTATTCTTTTTTCAAATACCCAACTTCAGTTCTTTTATTATTGTAAAAATATTTAAATAACTTTATGAGGTCTGGTTTAAAATAAACTCACTATTTATGAAAATAAGATTTTCAGTGGATGGGAATAATTTTTTTTTGGTTGTTTTGTTTTTAATGAATAAGGGGAATATTTTTAAGACACAAACTAGGACTTCCTTGATTAATGGTCGGACAAGATTTTATTATTGTATTACAGAAGAAAATTGTTGTTATTGTAGTGTCCTTCAGTGAGTATCCCATAAGAATAAGTTCTATTTGGTTTCAGAAGACGAAAGTCATAAGTTCGACAGCTCAGACTAATATAGGGCTTTCCTTTAAAGCCGAGAACTTTTAAGAATCCATTGTATACATTCCAACTTTGTTTCTAAATAAATGGTCAGAGTCTGCATTTACTGATTCTTAATGGTTTGGAAATGTTTGCTGCCTATGCAATTTTTTTTAGGGAGTCAACAATATTGAAATTCATCTTGCTGAAACCTTACTCATATCTTATTTACTATGTAAAGTGATTAAAACACTTCTGACAAATTTAATACTTCAGTGATAGCAGCGACTTACTTAAACAAAATAATCCTAGATATCAAATATAAGTAGGAAAGACAAAATAACAGAATTTACATTTAACTTGAATCAGTTCTCTGATAGACTTATCAAAACAATACAAAAATAGCTACAAAACAGAGAACAAACTGAAGTTGACGCATGAAATTGGAAAACTTATTAAATAACGGAGAAGCTTACACAGAAACCATTAACATACCCTGAGGAATATCGCAGAATACAGAAAAAATAATGGGTAAGAATACGGAAAGATCAATGATCATTTTATATAGAAAAAATACAACAAGCCTTCTACAAAGAAAATATCATAAATGATAAATTTTAGCAATAAAAGATCAAAATGAATCGAACCTAAAAACAGAGAAAAAAAATACTTTTATATGACGTCCAATAGTTCACAAGTCACAAAACCAGAAACCCTAAAAGAAGACCGAAAAATTATAAATATTGGATAGAAAAACTTTCCTGGAATTAGCGAATATAAAGTTATGTCTGTACTAAATAATATGAAAAACATTGATGAGCATGCATATCTGGACATTGGCAGGCCATTATTATGTGTATTATATGGGTTTGGAGTTGAATAATTTTTATATTTTTTATGAATCAGTCCCACTATTTCTAGAATGAAAATGCCTATCACTGTTAATATTTTGCCCTGAATAAATAAAGGCCTACAATGCTCCTTCATTTTTACATTAAATAAATAACGCACTGCTCGCTTTTGTAAAACAAGAATCAAATTTAATAATTGCCGACTACAAAATCCCCAAAATGCAATTCCGTATCTCAAATGAGATTCAATCAACGAAAAATACACTGTTATAGCCACATTTGAATCTAATTCCCTTGACACTGTTTGTACCGCATAACACCCGGCAGCCAACTTCTTATTTAATGCCATTATGTGGTCAGTAAATTTCAACTTATCGTCAATAAGTATACCTAAAAATCTAGTCACTAGCTTATTCCCTATAAAATGATTATTCAAAGTTAAACTATCACAGGTAAATTTGAAACTTAACACATTGATTTTAGTAAAATTAAAACTTAAACAATTTGCAGCACACCATTCATTCACTCTAATCAAGTCACACTCGATAATATGTTTCAAGTCACAGCCATTCTTTCCACGCCATAAAATTGTTGCGTCATCTGCAAATAATATAAATGTTCCTCGGATATCAATTTTGGTCAGGTCATTTATATATAAAAGAAAGAGCAGGGGCCCAAGAACAGAACCTTGTGGGACGCCACAACTCAGAGAAGAGACACTGGAAAATTCTCCATCGTACTTAACCATTTGGTGCCCATTCGAAAGATAGGAAGCAAACCAATTTAATGCTACTCCTCTAATACCATACAATTCGAGCTTACTCAAAAGTACTTCGTGATTCACATAATCGAACGCCTTTGAGAAGTCACAAACGACCGCAGCCGCGACATCGCCCTCATTTAAACTGATGTAGAGTTTCTCTAAAAAAGAAAAAAACTGCATCCGTAGTATTCTTGGAAGTCTGAAAACCAAACTGACATTCAGACAGAATGTTATGTTGGCTAAGAAAATTTGTTATTCTTCCTTTAACCAGTTTTTCAATTATTTTAGAAAGAGTGGGCAGGAGAGATCTTGGGCGAAAGTTTGTCGGTTGACTCCGATCTCCACCCTTATATATTGGTGTCACTGTAGCTGTTTTGAGACATGATGGAAATATACCATTTGAGAGAAAAAATTATTTTATTCGTAGAAGTAGGCGCCTGAATACTTTGTATATTATTTATTTTAAACAGTTTCCGCAAGAATTAAAAAAAAAAAAAAATCGGCGTAGCTTATTTTTTCCGTTTCGCGGCTTTTATTTAAGCGAAGAATTTACTTTGAGATTCTTCCCCTAGCACTGAACTGTTATCAGCTACTAGAGTTCGCCTCTAACGAATTTCCGCCTAACAGACGAGGTCTCCAGGCTGCAATCTTCTTTGTTGAATCGAATTCTTGATCGCCTTATTAGGACAACCAGGAACCTCTCTTCTTAAGCCGTCGTAAACAGAGCGGTCTCCCTCGTTGCACTAGCGTAAACAGCTTAGCGATTCTCTTCATGCCGAAAGGGGCGCTCCAGGAAAACCTCTACGAAATTTAAAACTCCCTATTGAATTTTTTCTTTTGGAAGGGAAGCTGACAATAATCTCTTGCGAGATTACCGACTAGTGGCCCACCTATTGAAGATTCTCTGTGCCTTTCTCTGATGTGGTGCAAATGCCAGACTAATCAGCAACGGCAGAGAATCTCACGTTTCGTCTGAGTAAATGCTTTAAAAGATTTAGATACTCGTATGCGCGTATGTAAGAAATTTGAGAGATCTGTGCTCTTTAAAAGACAATTAGATTCTGCTAACGAATCGCGACATCGGGTGCTATTTATACTTTCTTGGCACTCCGTCGGTTTTTTTTTTAAAGGAAACCAATCAGCGCTTAGCGCAGTCCGCCAAAGCTTTGTGTCTGCGCCGCCATCTGTGTCGGTGTCTATGCGCCGTTACCGCAGACAACGTGCAGTTTATTCACGGAATTTCAACCGTCTTTATACGTTTATTTTATTTTTATGATTTTATAGATTCTTGTCGATTGAATTCTACAACACCTGCTAAATAATTCACTCAATATCAATCCGTAAACTGAGAATCCTTATAAAATTTTGTTTATCTTTCATTTTACCTCTTCTTGACCTATCCAGTTATCCAATACTTTATTTTAATAAAATGCTTCAATCGATCCGAGAGCCAGAAACGTATATCCTTGTTTATGTATTCCTATCCTGTGCTAAGTCTCGGTGTCTCAATATTACAATTGCTTTCGTTTTTCTTTTTTCGCTATCACTTACATGTTCCGTGGTTAAAATACTAATTTGTAAGGTCAGAGAGAAAAAGAAGTATCCAAATTATGATTTGAGTTCGACTTTCTTTAACACTATATTCCTACATCAATGTTTTTTCTTTAACTGAATATCCGGATACTCTTAAGATTAAATTATTACTAAAATTAGATTTAGAACTAACAAAAATCATATAATATAAAGGATGTTTTTATTTTTCTTTGAAATTTGCTCTTAAAAACTTTTTGATTTATTAAACACATTCAGACACCCACTAGGTATATAATAAAGCAATTTTTCACAACCATTTTCAGTTCTTCAATTTTTCATTCTTATTTATTTGATCGTGTGTCCAATATTAAAAAAAAGGGGCAGATATCACACTCAAGAAATAAATTTAAAAACCTGTACGACGTACAGAAGGTGCATGAAAAATGAAAATATTTTATTATGTCTTTAATCGACTTTACCTCCTACTTAAACCCTACAAAAAGTTTTATAACGTCGACTTTCATTTATCATTTCATGTAGAATCGTGAATTTTTGTTATGATATATTTATTTAGCAAAATATGGAAAAAAAACCATATTTATTAAAATCATACTAAGACAATTTAAAATATATCACATGCTTTTGAAAGATTTTAGAAGTCGACCATGGTCAAAATCGTTATATTATAAAGCATTATAGGTTAAATAAATAAATGCATATTTAAGAGAAAACTGAGAAAGCATTATATTATCAGGACAGTTGTGTCTTGTTCTTGTTACGAATTAAAATTACTACTTCAGATTGCAAAAAATTGCCAGAAAAAGGTGGAAAGTCACATGCATACCGGCTTCAAACTCTTTGGTTCTCATTAGTACAGGGTAGTCAAGTACACCTCAACTTACATGAAACTAAACAAAATGTTTGTTACAAGCTGCGCCAATCTGAACAGAAAAATCTCTTACTAGATCACAGGGCGGCAGTCTTGGGTCTTTGTTATTTTCGCAGTATACAGCCGATTTCTGTAAATTTATAAAAACTTGTCGGTCGCACTAATACGCTGATGATATGCAAGTTTACTGTTCATTTAATTTAGTCGACATGGCACTTATAGTCTGTAAGTCTGGTTTATGAAGATTTACAGATCATTTTTGAGTTATGCAGGAGCCATGGATTGTTTCTAAATGGTAATAAACCAAAACTTCTTGTTTTTGAATCGCACAGCCAACAAATTGCAGAGAGTGATGAAATTGGTGATACAATGTTGACGCCGTGGGACTCTAACAAGAGCCTGGGAGTCATGTTTGACACACATCTTCGTTTTAACGCGCATACCTCCAGCTTATTGTAAATGTGCTATTTTAAGCCAAAAATTCTTTACACGTATAAGGATATATTAAGTTAAGGCTCTGTGATTCTTTAATATTGTCCTTGGTGTCATGTTGTAATGTTATGTGTTGGTCAGTACTTACCTTACGTGAAAGGAATTGTCTCCAGGAGCTTCGGAATGCCTGCCTTAGTATGAAACGTTGGATTATGTGACATCTTTATTTCGGACATCCTGATGGTTTAATTTGGATTGTTTATACATTTAACGACGCTTCTTCTCAGGATTATGTTGACAGAAACACCTTCTTATCTATCTGATAAATTAATTCTTCGCATTGATATTCCTTAAAAGCAAACATGTCATAGTTCCAAGTTCACTCTCCCGAAGCATAGCCCTTCTTCAAAGATCTTTTAGATACAATGCTGTCAAAATTTATTATTACCTTCCTGAGGATGTCGTAGCTCATAAGAATGTCGTTAGCTTCAAAAGAGCTCTTAAGTTATTTATTATTGATATCCCTGGCTAGGTGGAGAGATCTTTTGAATCAGTAGAAAGTAGATGCCCAAAAGTGTATATGTGGATGTTCTTAGGATTTGTATTATTTTCTTTTAATTCATTTTATATCATAGATTATATTTACTTTTAATTTAAGTGTATTTTAGATTTAACTTAAGAAAATCGGTGGTTAGACGAGTAGTTATGCTAGATCTTGCCATCCATTATTATATTTATTCATTTTTTATGTTAGATCCTAATAAAATACATTACCATTATTATCAGATTTACAAGGCAAACGGCTTCTCACTTCCTCCAAGGATTATTGACTGACTCATACCAGGTATACAAAGACACCAAAAGTATGAAACTTTGTAGGGACCCTTTCTATGTTATAGGGTCCTAGGTGGCGTGGTCTTCTATACTTCCTACTCACTTTCGGATGGTTCGCGCAGTTACAAGGAGAACTGCTTTCTGAATCAGTTTATATGGTTCTATGTTCACTAAGGTCCAGTTCCTTGACGTTCTGCAGGAGGTTCTTTGGTATCACTCTAGTTGATAGTATTATGGGAGTCGTGTGGACGCTGTTCATTGCCCACCTCCAGATCTCTGTATTTGGCGATATTCTCATTGTATTTTGGTCTTAAGTTATTGTTGTTGGGTATAGCGATGTCAATCACTGTAGTTCGCCTGGAAATTTTATCTGTTATTATAATGTCTAGCCTATTATGAGCAACTGTTTTATCGGTTAGAACCGTTCGATCTTAATAGAACTTGAAATCGTTGTTCTCAAGAATAGGCTCCGGATTGTATTTGTATTGAGGCACTTTTCCTACTTGCAATAGTTTTAACTTATCTACTAACTCTTGGCGGAGTATCCTCGCGACTGAGTCGTGTCTTTCCTTATACTCGGTTGCGGTAAACGCTCCGTATCCTCCAATTATGTGCTGGATTGTTTGTGATGTTCGACAGCCATATATACATTGGTCATTTTCTATTGAGGGATCTCTGATGATGAACTTCCGATAGTTCGTCGGAATAATCTGGTCTTGGATAGCTACCAAGAAACCCTCCATTTTCGGAAACATCTGTCCTGCAATCAACCAGTAGGTCGACGCTGAGTTGTCGACATTGTCCTGGATGACTTCATTTGGATGCCATCCATGAAGTGGTTTCTGTAGCCAGGCTTGTAACTTCTCTTGGTCTGTTTGGTGGTGAGAAGCAATATCCCGTTCCCTCAGCTGTAGCGGCGTTGAATCGTCTAAAGTCGACATTATTATTGTTATTAGAACTGAATTCAAATTTAAGAGAAACCAACTGAAAAAGCCTTATACTACAAATTATTTTGATTCTCAGCTAGAACAAAGCACGCCTGTCCATATAAGGCTTTTTCAGTTGGTTTCTATTAAGTATACATTTATTTCTTTATGTACATTAGCTGCAAGTTTATTATTTCATCACCTACTTTTATAGGTTAATTTGAAAATAACTAACAAAAATTTACATTGGCTCAGGAAAACATTTTTATTACTAGTCTAGCTATTTATAAAGATTTTTTTGGTTCGAAATGTAATAGCTGGTTATCAAGTGAACTGTATTTACAAGGATTTCACTAAAGTAAAGTATTTGAAGGTGTCTGCCACAAGTCTCTGGTGTAAAAGCTCTATTGTTTCAGTGTAGGTAACCTCAAATTCAAATGAATAGCACCATTTCTGTCTTCGCGCAAGCAGTGTGTTAAATTGTGTGGTGAAACATCAGAAGAAATCTTCGTATCATCTTTGGTCCTTCAGGGATTTTTTTTTCTGTCCTATTTTGTCCTTAGCGTTTATTAATATTGTAAATATTTTCAAATTTTAGCGTTGCTTTTTATATGCTAAATTGTTTGCAAATGTTTTTTGATTTGATAATTGCGTTTCTATTCAAAGAGAGATCGTATGATATAAATTTTTTTCATCTAATAATGTAAAGAAATTATAGTGATTAGATTTTTTAAAAGTTATTCGCCAGTGATAAATTTTCATCATATAAATGATTACAATTTGCACTGCCAGCCATTTCTTAATAATCTTGGAGTTATCTTCGATAAATAATTAAGTTTTAATATACATATTGGCAATATTGTAATCACCCGTTTTATAAAGAGAAACTGTTTATATATCAAAAATACAAAAGCTGTCCAATCTATTTATAACAGCTTAATGCATAGTCTTTTGGAGTATACTTATTCCATTTGGACACTACCATATCAGTGCCCCATAGATAAATTTAAAAGAGTATAAGAAACAAACAGTTGTCATCAATTTACTAACATATCAAAGACAGTTTTGAGACCTGTTCGTCTAAATTTGTATAGAAATGATAAAAAGACGGAAAACAAAGTGTCATCATCGATCAAGTATTATTATCGAAATAAATAACTGAAGAGAAAAAAAAACGTTCAATTTAAACTACAGTGTTGGAAATAAAAAAATTAAATTATAATCTCAAATAATAAAAATTAATTACTACATGTGGTTCACTGCAGAGATATACCCTCTTTATGGGGAGCATTTGTATTAGATCTGATGCAAATATCTTCCTGATATTTTTCGTAATTTACATGATCACGATATATTTTTTTTTCAAATTTTTATAAATATTTTGTGGCATTTTTGACTGTAGGGGTTGTTTTCACCTTTACCGGAGGGTGAATGTCAATAAAGATGAACCATAAATATGTGGCAATGGCTACTTAATGATCAGCTTTAATTGAGACATACGACGACAATTTTTTTCAGATATTTTATATTTTTTTTCCATTTTTCTTGCTTGGGGGTAGTTTTACGTTGTCTAAGAGGCGAATTTAACAATTTTTTATATGACTGGTATTTTTGATATTCTATGTGACCTAAGCTTTAAAATGAAATAAAATAAATTTGTTTATCTACTCTTATTCTGGAGATATTAGATTTTTAATGTCAAAATTTTAATTAACTGAAACATATAATGCGACTTAATTTTCTCAATTTTGAGAATTAATTTTTCAAAACTGAAACAGATAATCATTTTGAAACTTTTCTTAGAGTATTATCCTATCATAATTAGTACATATTTTGGTTTCAAATACGAA
The DNA here is from genome assembly GCA_034092305.1 of Diaprepes abbreviatus. NCBI lineage: Eukaryota > Metazoa > Arthropoda > Insecta > Coleoptera > Curculionidae > Diaprepes > Diaprepes abbreviatus. Next base: position 37,521 of record JASJET010000333.1, on the reverse strand, counting down.
GTTATATAGGTAATTTTTTTATCTATTTTTGCTGTTGCTCTTTGTGGAGTTTGTTTTATATATATTAAACTTTGATGAGCTGAATTAATTATGCCAAAGTATATTCTAATTTTGAAGAAATTAAAGCACTGATGCATTTTTGGATGGTAAAATAACGAACAAGCCGTTTTGGTAGATTTTTAATTTTTTTCCCATTATAATTATTTTCTACTCTTAAGTTTATTCACAAAAGTAGAAAGTATGGTTTCGTGGAAGAGATTTTGGAAAAAATCTATTTACTGTGTCTTTAGAGTAATATGAAACCTTGGGTCTTTATTGAGATAAAGGCATCTTATTTTCACATCCTCCGTAGCATTTTTCGTGACAGATTTTAACGCTCCCGCAATACAAAGTCATGATAATATCACTTTTCACAAACACACCTAGAAATTATTATAAATATAAAATCTTACTGTTTTTTTCTTTAGATTTGACTGTAACTAATAAAAGCAACAAAAAGGCAAATATCAGTATTTTTGTTGTAATTTGTAGTCCCAGAAATAGAGATAGATTTTCCATGTAAATTTGAATTGATCTTAATGGTTAAGCCAAGAGAAAAATTTGTATAATAAAACGTTTGGGCGACTGTTTTTTTTCTGGTTGAATAAGACCGAAAAAACATGTGGAATAAGAAAATTTTATTACTATTGATGAAAAAGTCGAGCGAAACTTTCTATTAAAAGATTTATGAAAAAAACGACCATTTTAACAAAAAAGCGGAATAATTCAGAATCTACGCTTCGGATTAAAAAATTGTTGAGTGGTTTTTTCGATCTGTTCGACTTTCCTAAGCGACTGTAATCGTGTAAAAACCAAAAAAAACTGCTTTTTCAAATAAGAAAAAATATGAATTCGTAAAATTTAATGAAAATCCACACAGTCGTACCTCTCTACTAGTAGAATATAACCCTCAAAAGCGATCGTAGTGGCTCTCTTAATTTAATTGCAATTTCTATTTGTTAATAAACCACCGAAAAATTTTTGATATTAGATGTAGATGAGGAAACTTTAGGAAATTGGTCTATTAGTGCTTGTGGTAGCAATATTTAGGTTCTTTTCAGTATGATGAAATTTTGAAAATTGACAATTCTAAGGCGTTTTAAAGTCGACGCTGTTCAAAAAGGTTGCAGAGACAACAGTGTCTTCGAGATCTTTTGCTACAGAAAATTTTAGTTTTCGGGGCTAGTTAGCATTCTCAGAGCTTTGTTTAAAAAAAAAATAATTTCAAAAATATCCATTGCTTTTAGAACCATGGACCATCAAAGTTGATGATCAGTCTACAAGGAACTAATTATTTTATCTACAGTCTGCAAGCACTATCGTTTAGATTGGGATTGTACCTGCTTTCTTACGAAAGAGCAGAAATATTTGTATATTAGATAGCTAATACTTGCAAGTTAAAAACTGAATATCTCATTGAAAAAGTAAGCGAGATACAGCTGGAGCCGAACAGAGAGAAGAATGAGAAGGTACAAAATCAAGGAGAATGGACGGTTGACACGGCGCGCATAAGTTTGACTGGGTACGTTACATCTATTTTGTAATTTAACTTTTGTTATATACACATATAATTAGTTATTTTTTATAATATTATATTACAGTAAAAGACTTTAACCTTTATATAAACACTTTATTCAATTGATAATTAATGTAGGTGTAAGGAAAGATAGTTAAAGAATAATTACCATATGTTGTCTACATTAAATAAGTTTTCATGCGTCCACACTACCCTCATATACTGCTATCTTTACACGTTATAAAATATTACAAACAAAAAAACGTTACCAATATACAGGGTGTCTCAAAAGAAAGTTTACATTTAAAAAATCGATTTAAAAAAAAGTCAGGACTTTATTGAAAAAATGTTTATTACATATTAAAATACATTGTTTGGAAATTTATTTTTTAAAAATGATATCGTCTAAACGTAATCCGTTGCGCTCACGGCATTCATTTAATCGAGCACTAAAATTGCCCATGACGGCTCGGCAGGCATTCTTCGTGATGTCTGCCATTTCGTTGCGGATATTTTCTTTTAATTGTGCCAGGGAAGTCGGTTTGTTGGCGTAAACTTTTGATTTGACATAACCCCATAGGAAAAAGTCCATAGGCGATAAATCAGGACTGCATGGAGGCCAACTTATGTCACCTTTCTTTGAGATCAATTTGCCAGGAAAAATTTCACGCACTCGTGGCAGAGACATGTTGGACGTGTGTGAAGTTGCTCCGTCTTGCTGGAACCATGTTCTTTGGTTATAGCCAGGAAAATTTTGCAGTTCAGGCACGAAGAAGGCGTCTAACATCTCCACATACCGCTCTGAAGTCACTGTTACTGTGCGTTCCCTTTCATCTTCAAAAAAGTACGGGCCGATAATTCCTCGCGCCGACATCGCAGCCCATACAGTCACTTTCGGCGAATGTAGAGGTTTCTGATGTTTGTGTTTTGGATTGTTTGCACTCCAATAGCGGCAATTTTGCTTGTTTACATGGCCATTAAGATGAAAATGGGCTTCATCCGAAAAGAAGATGTTGGTAAACGTTGAAAAGCGTTCAGTCATCTGGTTTACGAAGTCAAGCCTCTGACCAGCATCCTGAGGCTTCAATTCTTGCACCAACTGAATTTTATAGGGGTTCAGCTTTAAATCTTTGTGTAAAATGCGGAATAATGATGACCTATGCACATTTAAAGCAACAGCACGCTTACGAATCGAAACGTTTGGGTCGTCACGAACAGACTGAGTAACACTCTCTACGTTTTCGACCGTTCTCGAAAACCTCGGACGCCCGGATTTTGGTTTATCTAGTGTTGAACCGATCTCTTCAAACTTCTGGACCCATTTTCCAATAAGCCGAGCGCTTGGCGCATCATTTAAGTGACGAATATGTCGAAAATTGCAGAATTTTCTACGCGCCGAATTACCGTTTTTGTAAAACTCACGTAAGCACCAAGCACGGTCCGCTCCCGAGAAAGGCTCCATAGCGATAAATTCCCAAGAGCCAGGCTACCGATTGACATACCCCCCGCGCCGCTCCTGTATGTTATAAAATTGCAAAGATTTATAAAAATACTTTATGCATTACGCAAATATATGCTACATTGTACAATAAATAAAAATACACATTAAAAATCATTATCACCAAAAAAAAAACAACTTTAAAATCCTATAATATAAATTAGAGGTTATAATTTCTTTCTTTTTTGGTGGATTTTCAGCTTCGCTATCAAAATCTGATTCTATTTACTCCTCATCAACAATAGATGAAAGATAAAAATCTCCTCACATAAATCTCAATGTAAGTCATTCTCATTCCATTCAAAGGTAGGTATTTGAACATTTTAGCCCTCGAATTGACTGCAAAATTCCGAGCACTTTAAACCATTTTTCACGTGTCCAGATGCTTTTAAACAATTAGTCTTATATTGACATTTGATGTATTTTAACATGTCGGGTGGTACAAATGAAGTAATAGTATATAATGATTCTAAATCATTTTTGTTTGTTTCCAGCTCTACACGGTGACGCATTGTGTTGCGCCTAGCAATTGCTGTATTTGCAGATAGACTCTTGTCAGTGAAGATATGCTGCTGATTCAGTTTAAAATTATTTTTTAGTCTGTATATATTTATGCACTTTCGTAAAAAGTAGCAACAACTATAGTTTAAACGATAGTGCTTGTAGATTGTTGATAAAATAAATATTTTGTTGTAAACTGCACATAAATTTTGATTACGTGTAGCTCTGAATGTAACAAATATTTTTTTCTAAAAGCCTTTTCGAGAGTGTTGGCTCGATTCGAAAACTGTAATCCTCTATGGTGAAAATTTTCGAAGATATTGTATTTCTTTATACCTTTTTAAACAACGTTGATTTTAAAAGACTATAGGATTGTCAATTTAGTTGATCTAGCTACAGTTAATATCGAAAATTTTCAGGCGGTTTATAAACAATTTTCCGAACTTTAACTGATATTTATTAGAAGAAAGACGGGTTTTGTTGCTTTCCATATGATTTTCCAATCTCTTGGGAAAGTCAAGCAAATAGAAGAAGCTCAGCTTTATGTAAAATCGTCTCAGGAATAAACAACTACTAAATAATTTTTTCATCTCACGCTTAGTTTCTGAACTACCCCGCATTTTTTACTTTCATAAATTGTTTAATAAAAATTTTAGCACAACTTTTCCGCCATAACTAATATATATTCCTATTTCACATATTATTTCAGTTTTATTCCACCTTAAAATAGCCGCCCACACGTTTTGCATGTTTTTGAAGCTATTCGGCTTATCTCGCCTGTACACGAGATGATTTGGGTGTGGGTTCAAGTTACAAGTAGGGAAGTTAAAGATGAATTTTAATGGTTATTAATAATCACAAATTTTCCAGATATGAACAATAAATTTCAAATATATTGCGGTGAATAATGAAAAGCAAAATGTAATATGTTCTTTTTTATTATATATTTAGAATTTTATTTATCGAAATATTTCTGTTAGGTATCTACACGGTGAGTCAACGATTGGATGAAGTAGGTTTGTGCCTTTTCGGTGAAATTAACAAAGAAACTATATTTATTGTTTGATACAGTTTATTTTTACGCAGATTGTAAAAATATTTAGGACTCTACAGGGTGAGCCAAAAAACTAGGACAGCATAAAGTTGTATTTTTTAAAATAGAACACCCTATATACGAATCGTATTTTCGATTTAGCTTATAATTTTAAATTTTTTTTATTAAGGGTTTACTATAACAAAACTTTATAGTTTCTGAGATAATTAAATTTAAAGAAAAAAAGTCACATTTTCAAGCATCTAAATAACGTTTTCAATTTTGTGACAAATATATTCAAATTTGGAATTTAGCAAGGCCAAGGACAAGTTAACATAATTTTTACCTAATATTTGCAATAAAAGCTACAGGGTGTTGAACACATCGGCTCAAATTTGAACAAGTTTAAATGAATAAATATCTTTTTTGTTAAATGGTACACCCTGCATATTTTCATGTTATTTAATAGAGTAATAAAAACCCTAAAAGTTTTCTTCAATATATCCTACACCTATTTATAATGGTTTTTTGAGATATTTCAGTTTTTCTTATTTTCCATACTTTTTACAGAAATAGTCTTCATTATCATAGTAGCCATGTAAAATAATAAAAAGAAACTACAGAAACAAACAGAATGTGGTTATATATGATGAAATACATTATTTGTTATATTACAACGGCAATAGTTTAATTAAACATAATGTGAAAAAATTAACACAACAATAACGACAAGGCAAATACATATTTACTTTTATACTAAATTACCTATTAAATACTGAGATTAATTATTTCCTTTTAATAAGTGTTCGAATAAACGACCCTCTTGTGCAATGCACAAATTTAGTCTTTTTGCAGATTTTCTCGGACCCTGGACAAAATTAGTGGCGTTATTGTTCTACAGGTATCCCTAGTTCTGTTTCGCATATCTTCCACTGTTGTTGGTGGATTAACATACACCTTATTTTTAATATAACCCCATAGGAAGAAATCTAATGGTGTGATGTCGCAAGACCTTGGTGGCCACTCAATGAAACCCCCACGTCCAATCCTTTTTTGCGGATATCGTTGGTCCAAAACGCACGAACTTCACGATGGTAATGCGGAGGCGCACCATCGTGCTGGAACCACAAACTGTCGAGCTCATCCCTATCGAGACCTTGAAGCAGTTGGGGTAGTTCTTCTTGTAGAAAGTTCAGGTAACTATGGCCATTTAGTGGTGCATTAAAAAAGTGGGGTCCAATAATTCGATTATGATGAATACCACACCAAACATTTAATGACCAGTGGTTTTGATGTTGAACCTCTCTAATCTAAAATGGGTTTTCTGTGGCATAATAATGCATGTTGCGTCTATTTACGGCACCGTTGCTTCTAAAAGTAGCTTCATCACTAAACATTACCTTACATAATAAATTTGGATTTAATTGAATCTCCGCATTTATTGTACGACAAAAGTTTACTCGACTTTCAAAATCCTGTCCATGCAATTCTTGGTGTAATTCCATATGATATGGATGATACCTATATTTCTTGGTAGTACAATTAACGGTGGATTGTGATGTTTCACATAATGCTGCTAACTGACAGCTACCAATATAAGGATTTTCCTGAACATTTAACAATACTTGTAGTTCTTTTTCTTCATTAGTTACTGGTTTGTTGACCACTTTACGTTTTGGATAATCAACAGTACCAGAAGAATCAAATCTTTCAATTAAGTCTTGAAAAGTATGGGTATTAGGCTGGCGTCGATCAGGATACTTCATTCTGTAAATTCTTTGAGCAAGAAGGCAATTTTTTTGAGCCTCTCCTATTGTATAAATCATATCTATTAACTCATTCTTTGGAAAATTCATTTTACAATATAAGAATGCAAAAAAAATCAAACTACACTACATAAAAACCAAAAGAAGTGCTTGCGGTTATAAATTTGACACACAGAAAAATGTTCTTTTACATTGTTTGTGCCATGGCTACTATGATAATGAAGACTATTTCTGTAAAAAAGTATGGAAAATTATAAAAACTGAAATATCTCAAAAACTATTATAAATAGGTATAGGATATATTGAACAAAACTTTTAGGGTTTTTATTACTCTATTAAATAACATAAAAATATACAGGGTGTACAATTTAAAAAAAAAGATATTTATTCATTTAAACTTGTTCAAATTTGAGCCGATGTGTTCAACACCCTGTAGATTTTATTGCAAATATTAGGTAAAAATTATGTTAACTTGTCCTTGGCCTTGCCAAATTCCAAATTTGAATATATTTGTCACAAAATTGAAAACGTTATTTAGGATTGAATTGATGCTTGAAAATGTGACTTTTTTTCTTTAAACTTAATTATCTCAGAAACTATAAAGTTTTGTTATAGTAAATCCTTAATAAAAAGATTTAAAATTATAAGCTAAATCGAAAATACGATTCGTATATAGGGTGTTCTATTTAAAAAAATACAACTTTATGCTGTCCTAGTTTTTTGGCTCACCCTGTAGAGTCCTAAATATTTTTAAAATCTGCGTAAAAATAAACTGTATCAAACAATAAATATAGTTTCTTTGTTAATTTTACCGAAAAGGCACAAACCTACTTCATCCAATCGTTGACTCACCCTGTATAAGATCGTGATTTAAGGGGTCGTATCAAACGGAAGATGGATTGTCGAAAATTTGATAAAATATTTTATTGTTATCGAACATGTAGAACTTTAAACGAAGTAGGGCAAACAAAAGATAAATTTAAACAAATTCAATTAAATTCACTGTAAAGGTTGAGCTTTCTAGTTGGTTAGTTTTGTTTTGCTTGATATTGTCATATTATATTATACAACGTATACATTTAGGTGTTTGCGACTATATTATTGAATCGATGGAAAATTTCACAGACAGAATGTTAATAGGGTTAAAGGAGATAAATTTAAAAAATATTTTCGCTTATATATGCTGTCTTAAGAAGATACGGTGCATAGTTTGGAATTTGCTGTAGAAGTAAAAATGGATTAAGGTTATTTCAAAATTAGGTTGTTTTTTATTGGAAATGCGTATTTTTTGTTGTAGAAATGAAAAGTGTGGGAAGTTTAACGCCCATAAGTTAAAATATTCCTTGGAGTTAAGTTAATTTAATTTTTATGTCTTGATTCTTATATCCTAGCATACAGGGATAGAAATTATTTAATAGTTATGTTATTGTTAAATAGATTCAAGTTGGTAATACTGTTTTACCAATATTTTTTTCTATAAACACTATATAGTTTCATATATTTAGGAAATACTAGATTGCGCGTTTGCAGCCTGTTTCCACAGTGCGAGAGAAGAAGAAGAGCGAAAGCAGTAGTCTGTTCGCTTTCTAATTGGAGGCGTACAGGACCATGTAACCACAAATGCGAATAATACTATATGTTTGGTTCTATGCTCCGGCCACTTAAAAGAGAGGAGATTATTGCTTTCATTTTCATCCGGACAAGACAGAATTCATAACGAATTATTGAAATACGGAGGACAGCGACTAACACAGGAACTCACAAGTTTCATTCGAAAAATTCTGACACAATGCAAAGTACCAGATAGGTGGAGAACCAGCACAATGATGCTTATGTTTAAGAAAGGTGACAAACAAGAACCAGGGAACTACAGGGGTATTAATCTACTGGACACAACTCTGAAACTCGTTACGAAAGTAATCAAAAATAAAATTAATTCGGTTACAACACTGGAAGACGAACAGCAGGGATTTAGATCAGGAAGGTCTTGCGTGGATGCAGTATTTATTCTACGGCAGACAGTCGAAAAATCTATAGAATACAATAAACCAACATTTTTATGCTTTATAGATCTAACAAAAGCATTCGATCGCATAAAGCTAGATGACGTAATCCACCTGTTATATAAGAGAAATATTCCTATCAATATAATTCAGACCATCGAAAACATATACGCAAACAATAAAGTTCACATTCGCACTAATGGTAAATTATCAACACCCATACCAGTCAACAGCGGTATTAGACAGGGAGACTCGCTTAGTCCTTTGTTGTTTAACATGATAATGGACGAAATAATAAAGGAGGTGCGACTTGGTAGAGGATATAAAATGGGTGATATAGAAATAAAAATTCTCTGTTACGCTGATGACGCTGTGATATGTGCCGAAAATGAAGACGACCTCCAGAGATTGTTAAATACCTTTAATCTTACGATAAAAAAATATAATATGATTATCTCAGCCGAAAAAACTAAATGTATGACAACCTCAAAAGAACCCCTCCGATGCAAACTAGAACTAGACGGTCAAATAATACAACAGGAAATGAGTTTCAAATATCTAGGAATCGACATAACTAGTTATGGTAACATCGAAGATGAAGTAAGAGGGCAGGTGGCCAAAGCAAACAAAGTGGCGGGTTGCCTCATCGACGTGATCTGGCGAAACAAACATTTACAACAAGAAACAAAGGTTCGGATCTACAAAACCACAATTAGACCTATTATGACATACACCTCAGAAACACGGCCAGAGACGACAAAAACGAAACAACTATTGGAGACTACAGAAATGAGAAAACTTCGACGAATAACAAGAAAAACGCTACTAGACAGAGAAAGAAGCAATAACATTAGGCAATCATGCAACACAGACTGCATTAATGAGTGGGTCCTACAACGTAAGACACAATGGAAGAAACACATAAGCCGAATGACAGAGGATAGACTGGTAAGGATCGCACGAGATAAATCGCCTAGTGGTACACGCAGTAGAGGTCGACCACGGAAAAGTGGAGCGATAATTTAAGTCCAGAATGAGGAAAATCGAAGAAGGAACAGGTCAGGGACCTATTATAGAAGGTAGAAGAGAAGAAGAAGATTTTCATCCTCTCTCGCACTGAGAGACCGATCGCTGTGGATGTGGACGTGTAATCTAGTATTTCCTAAATCTGTGTATAGTTCTCTCATAGTTTATTTACTTTAGATTAAGTAGAAGACCAAACTTTGAAAGAGATTAACCTTTTTCGATAATACACTTTATTTTGGACGTATTTTGTTGTTTTATTAAATTCTTATTACTAAACTTTAGATGAAGTTATAAGAAAAAAAGACAGTGGATGGATGCGAACGAAATTTCTCATTACCATACAGCCACTAAATATAGAAATAGTAAAATTTTCATTTATCTTTATCAAAACGAAAATTTGTTAATATTTCCATATTAGGTGTACACTACGGTATTTAAATAACAAAGATTAGAAGGCTAATACATTAAGATAACCTAAAAGGGGCCGTCCTAACCCAATTTAGCAGGATTCGGTGCAAATTAATTATTCCGACTGGCAACAGAAGGATTCTAATAGGATTAGGAACAGGAACTTTTCATTTGATAACGTCGTTCATGTTAAGATATATATATATATATATATATATATATATATATATATATATATATATATATATATATATATATATATATATATATATATGTATATATAGGTATAGGTATTTAATTAACAATGAAAAGTATTAGGCGCAACACACACGCAGCATGAGGTTGTCGATCTTTGGACCCATTAAACAGTTTGTGTAGTTTTTGTAATTTAGTTATTTATCTACGCTTCATTTCGCTGGTGAGTAAGTGATGGTGGGCTTAAGATACCAATGATCTTGATTTTATAGTGAGAAAACCTTATAAAAGAATATGAAAAATAGAGTCTCTCAGTAAAACGATTTCAGGAAAAATATTTATGAATTGGAGGTTCCTTAATCTCATTTTCGAAGAAGAAGAGAAAATAAGTATATGAGAATAGTATATGTACCTTGGAATAGTACTAAACTCTGCTGGACACATGGAAAAGGAAGTGGAACAGCGAATTTTTGAAGAAAAAAGTGTTATAGAATTTTTAAGTTAACTACTATTGTCAAAAAAGATATCATGACAGGAAATCACCTGTTATTCAATTTCTATTTTAAAGGCATAGTGCTGTACGGATCTAAAACCTGGTAACTTAACAAAAACGTAAAGCAGTATCTAGTTCCTCTGGAAATTAACTTTTGGAGAAGATCGGTTGCCATGTCAAGGATTAAAAAATTATAAATAACCAAATAGAAAAAATAATCAAAGCTGATATAATGATTCTTAAAGAAATATTTCAACGAAAACTGGTCTGGTACGATCACGTAGGAAGTGCTCAAATGGAAATCAGCAGAAGAAAAAAAAGGGGGACTTAAATCCACATTATATATTTTACGGTGGATTAGTGTTTGTGGAGCTTAATTTAAACACTATATAACCTCTAATTAGGGTTATCAAAAATTAAAAATTTCGGAAATGAAAATTTATATAAAGATAAAAATGTGTATAGCATATGCAACCAAAAATACATAATAGATCAGGAGAATTGTAGAACCACATATTACATTATTAAATTATATTATTTTCTGCCTATTACTTCAAATAGAATATTTTTTAAGCTGACCGTTTATTTTTAACCGACTTTTAAAAGAAGGAGGTTCTCAATTCGTCGACTATGTATGTTTTTTTATGTGTGTACACCGATTACTCCGGAACGGCGGCACCGATTTGAATGAGATTTTTTACGTTATGTTCAGGAAGTTACTGCGGTGGTCCCATATTTTTTTGGACGAAATTGCTACAGTAAAATCCAAGATGGCGCTGACAATATCGCGGCCAAAAAAATTAATTTTGTCGGATTTTCTCCAAAATTGGTATTGTGAATTTTTGGGGTCATACTCAACGAATCTAGAATTATTTTTAAAAAATTCAATATGACGGATTCAATATGGCGAACAGAAAAATTTAATTTTGTTCGATTTTCTCCAAAATTGGTGTGGGGGAGTATTCGGAATCGCACATAACGAATCCAAAATATTTTTAAAAAATTTTAAAAAATCAATATGGTGGACAAAAAAAACAATTTTGTCCGATTTTCTCCAAAATTGGTACGGGAGAGTTTTCGGGCTCGCACATGACGAATCTAAAATAATGTTTAAAAATTCAATTTCACATAGAAATTTATAGTTATTTTTCACTTTTTAGCGTACTTTTAGAAGTAGGTTCAATTTTTTTTATAAAAATTTTTTACTTTTATATTAAATAATACTCATCCAACCTAAGCATACACTCCATTTTTTTCTGGAGTTAGATATGTTGGTATACAATTATTGATGTTTAAAAGAAAATATAAAAATATTATTCGACATGTTAAAATTGGTTGGTAGATTCTCTTTTTATAAAGTGAATTCGTACCTGAAAATTACAGGCTTCATTTAATATTCTTTAACATCAGCATGGCTATAGCAGTTGTCGACCTCAATGCTAGGCGATTTCTAAATTTATGTCTATAAAAATCTATATAATAAAAAGAAATGAATTGTTTTTTTATGGATTTCAGTAAGGCTCTTGACCTTTTTTATTATACATTTCTTCTCGGAAAGTGTTTTGGGTATTGTCTGAGACAAAAAAATTCACAAGTGGTTGCAATCGTGTTTGCATAATACTCATTAAACTGTTGAAATCGATAAAGCCAAATCAGATAAATTAAAAATCATCTGCGTTGTACATGGGTTTCATCCTGGGCCATTATTTGTTTTTGATGTTTATTAGCGACCTTACTAATGTTTCTTATAAAAAAAATATAATTTTTCTTGCTATTAATAGCAGCTACCTAGTCGCAAATAACAGTTTCAAAGAAACTACTTAGATAGTTCAAGAAATATTCTTTGAAAATTTCACAATTGATTTAATGCAAAGAAGTTGTATTTAAATGTTGATAAAATAAACTTTGTTTGCTCTAATACTCAAATTTATATCTTTCTTCTTCTTCTTTGGATGCCATGTGCTATGCCACACGTCAGCGATCATTTGTCCATCTCATGGGCACATTATAACTAGAATGCCCTCCTCAGCCGGTCTAAATATGGTTGCGGCGTCTGATATACCACACCAGTTTCTTATATTGAGGAGCCAAGAGTGTTGTTTTTGACCTGGCCCCAATCTGCCTTCAATTTTTCCCTGTAGTATTAGCCTTGGTATGGAGTAGCGAGGTCCTCTTAGTAAATGCCCTAGATATGACACTTTTCGTTGTTTTACAATGTCTATTAGTTGTCTTTCTACGCCAGCTCCTCGTAGAACTTCATTATTCGTTATGTGAGCAGTTCAGGGGATACGCAGTAGTCGGCGGAGTGTCCACAATTCTAAAGCTTCGATTCCATTCAGCGTCCCAGCCTTAAGTGACTAAGTTTCAGCACCATTTAGTAGAATAGACCATACATAATATTGAACCACACGTATTCGGGTGTGTAATGACATATTTTTGTGAAGGAGAATATTCTTAAGTTTAAAGAAAGTGTTTTTGCACGGCCAATTCTTCCCTTCACTTCTTCGTCATATTCTGACTTTTCATTCAGAGTAGAGCCAAGATACGTGAGCCGTGTGACACGTTCAATATTTTCCCCGTTGATGTTAAGAGGGGTGATGTACTGATGCCTTATAATCACCATCATTTTTGTTTTGGCAGTATTGATATGCAGCTCGAACTGTTCACCGCACTCGTTAAGTTTTTTAAATATTGATTGGAGATCTTCAAGTTGTATCTTTAATGATTTATATTTGCTAAAAATTATTAGTAGATCAGTACACCAACTACAACGAATAAAAGATAACAAGCTATGTTGGATACCCATGATGATGAGTTTTTGGATGTATGCAAGATGATTTGGTTTTTTGGGGTAATTCGCCGTGTATTTCGAATAATCACTTGAGCATGTATGTTAACTAACTATAGAGCACTATTTGAGCAATATATGATTCTCACGCTATCATCGCTATTTGTGGTCTCTTAGATCTGGTATATCCAAATCAATCATTTACTGGAAGAAAATAATAATTAAGTTAGGTATAAAAAAATCTTTACCACCATAAAAGTAGTTTAACAAGTGACGATTTTTTTACTTCAAATCGTTCAAAGCAAAATATGATTGACAGTTTATTTCCTGCAAATTCCACTCTGGTTTCCTTTTAATATGCGACTGAATAATTCGACGGTGTCGTCAGTGGAGCTGGAATCAACCATAAGTAAACTTCACAGAAAAAACTGACTATATAAATTTTTCACTGTGAGATGTGTTCGCAAGATAATAAACTTTTTCATCAAATGACATCTATGCATAAATCGGAGTAGTGAGAAGCTTAAAAATTAAGTAAGATATGAAGAAATCTTTACGGCTGTAGAATTTGTTTAATAGGTTGGCGTTTTCCTCTTTCAAACTGGGAAAGGGTAACTCATTTCCTGCAAATTCAGTTCTGGTTCTTTTTCCAAACTCGTTTTGACCACCTAATGGTCTTGTTAATGGATCTCTAATGAATTAGGAGCCAAATTTACATGAAAGAACTGTCTATATGAAATGTTAATTATGAAACATATTGTCAAGATCTGCACGTTCAATATCCTGCCGACACGTATCGGAATGTAGATTTATGTGATGAAGTAAGTGTTATATAATATATTAGTATGATGTAAATATCATCATACAAATTTACTTTTTTTGGTCAGTTGTCTACAAGCAATGGACTTGGTGGTTATATTTATACTGTCCAAGAATATTTTAAGGATATCATTTCATTAATGGAATATGGTGTAACGAAGTTATTAAATTTTTGGGCAAGTGTATGTTCGCCGGGATTTAATTCATTTATTTTACATTCGAAAAATCTGACTCTTGCGAAAAAAGATTGCTTAAAGTTTTAATATTACCGGAATATAATTAGATTCACCGCGCTGTGCCGGGAAATATAATTTTCCGAGATTTTCAGAGCGTCCGACCATAGTAATCGCGCGCCGCATACAGCAGTATCGTATGCGCGATCACTGCACGCCGTCACACGTCAGCGTAGTGGAAGCTCGGGCCGTCTATTTAAGTCCGAGCAGACCATTATTTCGCGGAGAACTACACGTTCTCCACCCGGGTCAATAGTCCAAACGGACTGGACTGGGTCGCCTGCTGGACCGCGCCTTCCTGGTCTAGTAATGTATGTGAGGCTAGGTTTGTGTGTATATGGTGTTTACACTTCCCTCCTTACGTCCTACCCCTCTAATGACCAGCATTGCCGAGGACCCTTATAAGAACGGGCAATGTTGTGTCATCCTACCGTCACTGTCGAGGACCCTTATAAGAACGGGCAGTGTCGGTTCCTTTCCTAATTTCCTACCGCTATTGGTCGGCATTGTCGAGGACCCTTATAAGAACGGGCAATGTCGTTCCATCCTGCTGACGCTGTCGAGGACCCTTATAAGAACCGGCAGCGTCAGTTCCTTTCGTTCCTTCCTACCGTCACCGATACACACACGCACTGATGCCGTAAGTTTGTTATTGTTTCCGTAATGACCAGGAATGTGTTTTACCGCCAGGTGCCCGCCGATGTCCGTTGACAAGGGCGCTAAACAACTGCCGCCCCGACGCTTGTCGCCGCCGCCGCGTATAGAGATCACCGTGGACGTGTAGAGACGCCGCTATCGCCGAACGATGCCGAGTTGTTACATACCGTGTATACCGCCGTCCGTCGAATTTTAATACGAAGCGCCGTGAACCGTGAACGCGGATTTTAGATACGAGGCGCGATAATTTGCGTACAAGCCGTCGTAAATAGCATCGCAACCCTATAGTACGAGGTACGTGAATAGCGTCGTGAATGATACCGCCGGGTTACCGTCTTCAGCGCCACCGATCCGTATGAGCTACCTTGAACAGCTCTCAAAACATACTCCCTCCAGACCGTTTATTTGTTTACATTATTGTCCATCTTAGATTGTAAGTTAGTTTTAGGCCATGTCTTGGTATAAAAGAATGGAATACAGGATACAGGATGTTTTATAACCGTTTGTTTTCTTACCCAGTCCCATTTTTAACATTACAGATAATTGGCAGCCGGCAGCCAGCACTAATACACGCAATTGACCCCTGGCTTGCCATTTCTCCACTGTAACAAGCTGCCCGGTGCATAAGTGGGCCCTCGACCACATTAATCTCGAGGGTGGCGCCCGAGAACCGACCACCGAGTTGATGTTTTGACCTTCAGGCAGTCAAACCGTTGATCAGTTGAGAGAGAAGGGATATCCCGAATATACGTAGATACCGCCGATCCGATACCCTTGCGCTGAGCATTTGACCGATGACTGTCTGCACGAGAAATATCCGCTGACCGATGTTCCGCTGCCGTGAACGAAGTAGAGACGAAGAGCACGACCTGCTCCCTTGCTTCCCCGCCTACGTAAAAACGCGTCATAATGGTTCCAAAAAGACGATTCAAGACAAGATTTTATTGATAGATAGTATAACCAGAAATTAAAGTAAAAAATGAATTTTAATTGAAATTCACCTGTTAATAAATAGGTGTGACAAACAAATATCAGCTTAAGCCCACAAACAAAACACTTTATCTTAAATTTAAATAAAAACTATTACAAGTATTAAAATTCAAACTCTTCTGAATTTTTTAACACAGCGAATTTACACTATGCAGTGAGAAAAATAAATGTGTTTTGTACAAGTGCAAGCTAATCCTATGAACTATATTATCAAGAATGAAAAAAGCAATCTTCTGTAAATAAGCTACAAACAGCTAGTTCATCTAAAGTAGGTTAATTACGAATTTATAACCGTAAGAATTGCGTTCTAAAAGTCACGGCAGAATTTACGGCAAATTGCAGATTTAGATAATAAAATAAGATATTCGGATTGGCTGCTCGTCCTAGCAAGGACATTTAATTAATCAGGCTTTAAAACGATGTACTACACTTCTTTTCTTAGATTTTCTCGATAAAAATAAACGAAACTTAATAGGGAAAAATGTGTAAGAACCCATTTTAATAATTAAATTGAATGTTTTGATGTGCTTAAAACACCCTTGTCAACTCTTATACAAGAAAATAAATTAAATTTACACTGTTCCCTTTTAGGAAAGTGTTTATAAAGCTTTTTTGTACGTCAGAGAGAGCGTGGACACAGTACGAGTATACCAAAAATACTTTATAGGTTAATCCGATCTTGCGCCAGTTAAAATTTTAAACGAGACGTCAGTACAGAATAAAAAAATGGAAAATAAAGTATTGATAATTTAACTTCCAAGGGTATACATTTTAAGATTTTTTTTTGAAATTTCGTTTACATTTTGTTAACCCTATGTCTTTTTTAGTATTTTAAGCTAACACTTTTTTATGTCAACGTTCTGTTTTTTGCTGACATCATCAAGAAAAGTAATTAAATGACAGTATTTTTGAAAGCTGTTTTCAAAGTTAAAAATACAGTACAAACATACAACACATTTAATCTGGCAACAAGGAATCCAAAACTTGAATCGAAAGTAAATCAGTAAGAAAGATACAAGTGAGTTTTCTGTAAAAAAAAGTAATTGATTTATTTATCAGTTATGTAATCGCGGCTGTATTTGGGATAAAAAAAACTGAAAAAAGTAGTAGCTTTTCGTAAGTTCGTAGAAGAAAAAATAAATGAGGCAGTCTCTTGAGGAATCCTCGTACCTAAAATATAAAGTATGTTTCTCAAATTTTACCTCTAGATTCCTATAGGGTAATATATATTTTAATAACTTGTTTCTAGAAAATATATTTTCTATCTAGAAAATACAAGTAAGGTATATATGCGATCTGTAAAAATAAAACTTTTCAGCAGTTATGGCCCACGCTGTAAAAAAAAGAAAGTTATTCTGTTCAATATGAAACATCAGGTATTTTTGGTAAGTCAAATTAATAAATTAACGAATTGATGGTTGATAAGTCGTACAAGTGGGGTTTCAATCTGTTTTCGACAACAAGAAGGCAGTATTCATTATATAACATTACCTTACATACATGATAAGTGATATATAAAATTACTCACAGTTTTGTATTCATATGAAGGAAAATATTTTTGTATTGGTATTAAGCGATGTATTTAAATTAGAAATTCTATTTTCTTTTTTGTTTCTATCAAAAGTACATATTGTGAAAAACATTACACTTTCGTAAAACCATTTCTTTATATCGAACTTAACGACGCTCCGCAAAAGGACGTGCGGGGACAGGGAAGGCATTTAATAAAAGTATAGGAGGATCACACTGCTGCTAATCTTAGATATGTCAATTTAAAAACCGCTCATATGAATAAAAGAACATAAAGTATCACAAGAAAGTGATATTTTAAGCTTTATGTAACGTTTTTAAAAGTTCTATTATGTAGTTATCAATAATATTTAATTAATAGAAACTGAATGAGGTCTGGTATTGCCGCATATATTTTGTATTGCCAATTTTTTGCTTTCGAAGTTTTAATTTTTCTACGCCATATGTGTCCATGCGGCGTTTATTAACGATACTCGCTTCTCCGTTAACAAATTGACCAATCCTTCACGTGCTATGTCGAAAATCCCATGGAAAGGCGAAATTGTAAAAAAATATATCCGAGAAATAAGGTTAAAGAGAACTGAAATGGTAAAATATATATTATAATATAAGGCAGAGTCCAAAAATTGTATCAGAACCAATGGCCAGATTCACTAAAATAGTTTAAGGATTAGACCCGATTTAGTTGCTTACAGAAGTTCTAAAAAACCTATTCTATCGTACCATTATAATTTGTTTTATTTCTGAACATGGGGTATATTAAAAAGTTAAGCTTATGCAACTGATGCTTGAACGTTTTTTAAAAGCAATATTATTTGGAATTATTTTTACAGCTGGTTTTTTTTTAACCGACTTCTGAAAGAAGAAGGTTCTCAATTCGTCGATTGTATTTTTTAAAGGAAGTACACCGATGACTCCGGAACGGCGGCACCGATTTGAGTGAAATTTTTTACGTTATGTTCAGAAAGTTGCTGCGGTGGTCCGATATGTTTTTGGACGAAATTGGTACAGTAAAATCCAAGATGGCACTGATAATATAGCGACCAAAAAATTTAATTTTGTACGATTTTCTCCAAAATTGATATGGGGGAATTTTCGGGATGGTACACAACGAATCTGGAATTATTTTTAAAAATTCAATATGGCGGATAAAAAAATAAATTTTGTCGGATTTTATCCAAAATTGTTGGGAGTTTCGGGGTCACACATAACGAACCTAAAATTATTTAAAAAAAATTCAATATGGCGGATCAAATATGGCGGACAAAAAAATTTAATTTTGTCCGATTTTCTCCAAAATTAATATGGGGGAGTTTTTGGGGTCGCACATAACGAATCCAAAATATTTTTAAAAAATTCAATATGGTGGATCCAATATGGGCTACGAAAAAATCAATTTTGTCAGATTTTCTCCATTATTGATATGGGGTAGTTTTTGGGATCGCACATTACACATTATTAAAAAAAAATTTAAATATGGCGGATCGAAGATGGCGGATTAAAGATTCTACATCTCTCGATTTTGTCTAAAATCAGTATTGGGGGATTCTTGTTAGTGTTAATTACGAATTTAAAATATTTGGCGGATTCAGTCTTAAAAATTATACATTTTTCGATTTTCTCTAAAACTGGTATAGGGTGTTCTTTAGGGTGTAAATTATGTATTTTTAAGTGTTTTTTCAGGATTCAATATGGCGAATCCAATATAGCGGACTAAAAATTTTACATTTACATACAAAGGTGGGACTGAATCATTTTCGAAGATGCAATATGATGGTCTAAAAATTTTAGATTTCCGGATTTTATCCAAAATTGGTACTAGGTGGCTTTGAAGGATTTAGATTTAGATTAGATACCATAGTGAATTCAAAACTAAAAACTGAAAAATAGGATTTTAATAAAAAAAATTGAACCGACTTCTAAAAGTGCGCTAAAATTAAAAAAAAAATTATATGAAATTGAAATTTTTGAAGTCGATGCTAAATTATTTTGAAATGGAATAAATGAATACTAATACATACAAATTATGTTAAGAAAGCAATTACAAATAAAGTACTTTTAATCTGTTTATGCGAATGAGATTTTGGCAGGTATTAGTTTGGCGCCGACTTCAAAAATTTCAATTTCATATAAAAATGCATAGTTATTTTTCTCTTTTTAGCGCACTTTTAGAAGTCGGTTCAATTTTTTTTATGAAAATCTTATTTCATAAAAACTTACAATTAAAATATAGAAGAAATTCAAAGTTATTTTTAATACAATTATAGTTATATGTCTAGGTTTCATATATTTTCACACATAAATGTATAAATGCTTAAACAAGATTTGGGCACGACAAAATAATAAAATATATCTTCAGTACATGGCAGCTGTCCATTTACTAAAATTTTAATTTATATCATATTTAAACCTTTTGATAAATGAATTGTGGCTACTAAATTTTTTTTTTCGTCATATATAACCAACCAAAAGATAATTTTATTTTATTTTTAATGTAATGCATAAATTTAGAGCACTTAAAGATTTTTTTCCGGGTTCCATTGCCAGCTTAGAATTCATGCTTTCGCCATGTCCTCTAGTTCCTCTATCTGTCCGTTCGTTTGTCCATTTATTCGTCCGTTAAAACCTCACTCTACATGAAACATTTTTTCTTTTATTACTTCCAATATCGTTAGATAAATATTCAAAAATGCAGTTAAACTTGCCATATACCATTATCTATTTAGTTACATTATTTGTGAAATATCAGCCTCCAAAGTAGTTTCCAAAAATTTGCATACTTTTGCTAATCAGATATAAAAAAAAAACTCTCTTAAATTTTGGGGTCTGATTATTTGGTAAATACGCTTGTCATTCAGCGGTGTAGCGATTATATGTGGACGCTTCTTCTTTTTTTATTAAGGAGCTAAACGATTTTATAATTTTCCATAGAAATTTTTTGTTTTTGACAAAATTTAAAATTATAATAATTATGCATTAATATATCCTAAAATGGTTACAAAACGTTATAATATGAGTACTCAACATGTGGATTA
The DNA here is from genome assembly GCA_034092305.1 of Diaprepes abbreviatus. Taxonomy (NCBI): domain Eukaryota; kingdom Metazoa; phylum Arthropoda; class Insecta; order Coleoptera; family Curculionidae; genus Diaprepes; species Diaprepes abbreviatus. The sequence continues at coordinate 16,991 of JASJET010000333.1, read as the reverse complement.
GTTTTTCGATCATATTTATGACATGATTAATTCATATAAGAATTTTTTAAATTTCTACAAGGTAAATACCGAAAAATTAAATACACATTGTTACTCGGTTACTGGCTTTCAAAAACATCACCTAATTTCGATAAAAATCGGTTATAAAAATAATTTTGAAGGTCATAATTTAGACATATACTTTAGTATACAATTTCAAAGAAGTGTTAATCCTATTCTAAGAGATATAGAATATTATAAAAAGCAAAGTTTTTCCATTTTCTAGCTCTAAATTCTAATCATGTCTCTTTGAAATTAATTATTCTCGAAGCTGTTAATTTTAGAGTACATAAATAAAGATAAAATTGTCAGAAAGAGTTAAAAGTAATGCTTGAATCTCTAAAATAAATTAATAGTTTTAAAAAGCAGCTATAATCCTTTTATAACTTCATATTTAACTTATTTACTTTAATACTTTCTGTAACATCCGGAAAAGCTGAAGTTTTAAATTTCCAGTCTCATTTTATCGTGACCTCATTTGTAATAAAATAAAACTGAAACAGTATCATCATATCGTTGTTTATTTGGATAGAGATTTGCTTTCCTTGGTGCCATTTTAAACGTAATTTTGAAAAACTGAACATCTCTTATTATTACGTTTTTGAGTGGTATATAAATCAATATATCATTAAATAATTTACTTTTTTGATAAAAGGTTTATCTCCTTTTTTCTCGCTTATATTGTCTTATGCTTAAAAATTGTTAAGTTTAAAACATGGATGTATTTTTAAATTATAATTTCTTTAAAAAACTGTTACGGTGACTCTTGTTCGTTACATATCTTTTATTAATTTTATTCGTAATTTCTTTATGGTTTATAAATATACAATGCTTGCGCGATATATGGTAGATAAGTATATATATATATATATATATATATATATATATATATATATATATATATATATATATATATATATATATTCCCTTCTACCTTTGCAATATCTTAGCGATTAAGCCTAGAGCATATGATGTTTCTTATTAATCATGCTGTACTATGACGTAGATTCCTACATTTTCACCTATTTGCACAAATTATAATTAAACTCATGTTAATTAGCATGATCCAGCATGTGGTTTCATGACATTTACAATTATTTGATTGTACGTCAAGAAATTTTAATTATTTATAAAAGATTCTAAAACAGCCCGTAAATTCCTGAGTGTTATTTATTACTTTATTATTTTATGATTATTGTTCTAGTTTATTAATATAATATTTCTTCACAATAATATACTTTCACCATGTCAACTTAGTTAACGCTGGTACCTGTGCAAATCATAGTCCGTTAGATGGTATTTTGTATAAACAATGCAAAATTTGATTATAATAAATTGTAAACTGTGTCATGACTATTTTATTGATAACAGATGATTGTCAAATATCTTTTACTAACAAAAAAATCAGTACCCAGCAATGTATATACAATAAGAATGTAAAGTCTGGATTAAATTCATTATTTAAAAAATCCACGTCGCTTTTAGTGTAGGACTCATCCAATTCTTTTTATGTATTTTGAGTCCCTGGGTACTAATTTTTATTTTGGAAGTTGGTTCTGGTGGGTTCAAACTTCTAAAAATACAATTTTCGCAAGAACAATTGAGTTTTATTCTTTGAGCGATTTTAGGCAAAAAAGGTCCTTACTATCTTTTACGTACGACGCTTATTTTCCTAGATAATTGATGTTAAACAATTAAAAAATGTGATGTAACTTAAATTCAAATAATTTTTTAATTTCTTTTAAGATTTTAAATACGCCTTTCAAAACAGCCGTAAATAATTTGGGAGAAATAGTGTCCCTTTATCTAACTCCCCTTCTGATGGCTGATTTCCTGTTCCTGTGTGGTGTGGAGTCAATTTTCTTGATTTAACCTTACACCGCATTAATAACACCTTAAAAACAGAATGGTACACTACAAAAACTTGGCCCTCCAGATACTGCCATTTTAAATCCTATCACCCTCTATAAAAAAAAACCGTTGTTATAGACGCCGCGAATCGCAGCATTAAACTGTTAGATCCTGAATACCGAAACTAGGCCATTTAAAAAGCAAAAGAAGCCTTAAAGACGAAAAGCTATCCCGTAAACCAAATAAACAATATCTTTAAAAAAGGAATTCATAAATTTTATAACAAAAACTCACAACATACTAATACAAAACAGAAAAATACATCTCACTTCCATATATCCCGACACTTTCTGAAAAACTCTAAAATGCTTTTAAGAAACATAACGTAAAACTTAGCCATAAGGGTCACAACCTCCTAAAAAATGCCATAGCAATTTTAAACTTGAAATATCAAAAGATAAAAAACATATGCTATTAACACTATTCTATGCAAAGATTGCAATGGTGAATACATAGGACAAACAAGCCAACACTTAAAAAACCAATAAATGGACATAAATACAACAAAAAAAAATAATAAAGCGGCGTTAGCAACAAAAATAGGATAGAAAACCACATTACCTTGATTTCGAAATTTTAAAAACTGAAAATACACAAAAAAAATAGAAATTCTGAAAATGATAGTGGTGCAAAAAAGTAAACATGTAGTAAATGCTAATGTAGATACCAATCAAGTTAGCAGAATATATAACAATTTTAAAAAATAACTACTAAAAAATATAATATAAAAACGAAAACTCTTTTTACTTTCGGACTAGGCAGTATTGTTCGTGAAATTTTTGTTAAAGGTAAATATACTAAATAATTTAACTATGTAAATTCTGAAAAAGGTAAAATAAATTACCGAAACGTCAATCATATAAAAAATGTAAAATATAGAAAATATAACAATACTATTGCTTTTTGATTTAATTTTTAACGGACCATAATCACAAGAAAAACAAAGAAACAAATATATATATATATATATATATATATATATATATATATATATATATATATATATATATATATATATATATATATATATATATATATGTTGTTGCAGTATTAATCCGGGAATACATCCGTTCGTTCGTTTGGTTTCCTGTGGAAGTTTGAAGACGTCTCGCCAAAACCTCATTTGGCATCTTCTGTGCTTGGTGGTTGTAGATCAACTGAAAGAAATTCAACGTGCCGCGTGCTTTATACGCGGTCGCAGAAAGTAACGGTTGATTGGCGTTGACTCCGCCTCTAACTCGAGCGCCACCGTTGGTGTCAGGTTAAGTGTGGCATGCGTGTCGGTACAATGGTCCCGCTTAAAGGGAGTTTTCCAAGTAAAAGGAAGATTGAGTGCATCGTCTCTCTCTTATTCAGAGTGCTGTTCTTTTCAATTTCGATGGATCCACGAATCAATCTTGCCTTGTAGTGTTCTATATTAGCGATTTGCTGGTCGGTGTCAAAATCAATTTTGTGTCCTGTCTCGTGCTGCTGGTGTTGAAAAAGCGTCGATGTTGTCTGTTTGTTTCTTATACTGAGTTTGTGTTCTTCTAGTCTAGCTGATATTCTTCTGTTGGTCTGGCTTATGTATGTTTTATTGCAGGTGCCACATGCGATTTTATATACGCCTTGATTTTCCAGATTGATTTTGTCTTTTGGTTTTCTTAAAGAAAAGCCTATAGTTTGTAGGCTGTAGATATGTTGTGTTTCTGGAGTAATCTGCCGATTCTGTCTGTTTGTCTTTTATGTAATGAACTATGATGATTTGTCTATTCTCGACAGGTGGCCATGTTTCTTGCATTGGTTTTTGTTGTAATTTTGTTGCTTTATTTGTTGTCGCTGTCTTGTAACTGTTTTGTTGGAGGGCCCTTTTTATGTGTGACAGTTCCTGTTCTTTTCCTTGGTCATCAGTTAGGCGAAGAGATCTTGATATTAGGGTATTGAGATTTGTGAGGGGTGGTGGTGAGAATTAGCATTCAGGTATCTATCTGTGTGTGTTGGTTTTCGATATGTGTCGTAGATCTTCATCCACTGTTTTGGTTATGAGGACGTCTAGAAACGGAAGCTGATTATTTTCCTCAAGTTTCAGAGTAAACTGTATCTTCTTGTGGATAGAATTAAGAAACCTCATGGAAGCAATTGAGCTGTTGCTTGAAGAATTCCACATCAAACCAAAAGACACTGTGTATGATCGCTGGATTCGTATTCAAATTAATATCCCCCTGTTCTCTTAGCTGGTAATATTCAAACTTGCGTTTTAATCAGGTGCTTCTGGTAAATAATTTATATAGTGGGTAGCCTTATGAGTCTATAGTTATCAATATTGGTGTTATTCACCTTTTTGCGAATGAGAATTTTGATAAACGTAAGTTAAACAGTGTTTGTATTTTTATTGTTAGAACATTTCCTTGTGTAACAATTTTAGATTCTCCGGGAGTACCATTATTTTTCATTTTCCTTAGAGCACGATTATTTTTTTTTGTGATATTTGGTATGTCTTTCAACCATTAGTTTATAACCATTTCAGAAATAATTTCGGGTGGTACACCAGCTTGTTCACTTCTTTTTGTACGACGGATAAAATTTACGGTATAAAGTATAAAAGGGGATGTACTCGGAGTAATTGAAAATGTTTTCATAATATATGTCTTTCTAGCAACAAAAAAGAATACCCAGATATTGTGCGAATTTTTTGTTAACCTTTAAATATTTTCTATAAAAAATGCTATAACTCAAACAGAATATCTACGCTTTTTTTTATGTTGCAGCTTTATATTATAAAAATAAAATTTTTTATGTCACTCTAACATGTCGGAAACATTTTATTTTATTTATGTCCGCTATTTACTGAAGTAAGCCTTATTATAAAATATTAGCAAAACTTTTTCACCAGCTTTGGGAAATGTAATAAGAAAGTTAGGCAGAGATAAAATTAGGTTATGGTATTTAGCACGGGAAGCCAGTATAAATCGCGGTGCTTTGTGCAGGTGAATTCTAATTAGTGGTCCTGGGAAGTAATTTATATGGCAAACTAATTAGGTCCTGTTAACATGAATAATAAACCGAAATAACTTTACGCTGTGCATTAGACAATTAAATAATGTGTATCTATGAAATGAATAAATAGTATCTTTCTATGCTGATTGCAAAGAATCACTAAAATAAGGAGAAGGCTAATTTTACAAAAGTTTATATACAGGTCTGGAAAATCCACATCAGAAACTGGACGTTTCTTAAGGAAAATAAAGAAAATACTAAATTATTCATCAAATCAGAATGAGACAGAAGAATAAGCATCGTAAGCATCGACATACGTGTAAATTACCAGTTTGGCCCTCGGATAAGGAGTAATCCAATGCTGGCGCGGTGAGAGCGGGCGGCAGCATACGTCACGCCCTAGCACAACAAGAGGATTCCAAGTTATTTGCTTTCATTCGGCCATCGAAGCGTAAGTATTTCGGAAATTATTAAAAAATTTGAGATAACCGTTTGTCTAAAAATTTGTAAAAAATGCACTGATAATAATGAGAAGCAACCGGTTCCTCAAATTACTGAAGAACGAGCAAATCGGGGAGACTGACGTTTGCAGTTTAGCATAAATTAACTTTCCTTACAATAGTACCGTAATTGCCTAAGAACTTGATATGAACGCTCGAACAGTTCGGAATATTTTAAAGCTAATAGGGATATAACCTCTGAAGTTTTGCCAAATACGCGAACCATATTTTACAACAGACTGGGTTATTGTCTCGCTCAAAGTGGAGGCCTGTTTCAACACCTCTTGTAGACTTTTAGGTGTTTTTGTTGAATTAAATTGAATTTAGTTATTTGTTTATTTATTTACAATTACTGAACGTGTTACTTTTATTTTTTACCAGAATAAAAGTTTATTTTTGAGAATGATTTTTAATTTTAAAGTGATCTATTAGCTTATATACTTAGAAATTACCGTTGCGTTTCACTAGTATTTTTATTAGAATAAATGTTTATTTTGTAACAAAAATATCAATTTTCTTTACGCTCAACGCCCAACAAAAACTATTTTTTTTTTGTATTTGGACTATTTAATGTATTTAAAACAGTCAATGTATCAAATGGTCATTAAATATTCCAAATTCCGTCGATTACGTTATAAATTTAGACGAAAATTAAGTACTCCCTCTCACTCGTTTCAAGGTAGTGCTCGTCTTCGTGTCGCACGGAAGTTAGCGGGGGTAATATTGCGGTAGGCGTTCCCGACAATCTTCTGTCCGAACTAATCTGAAGTCTTGTCTTTCTAAAGTTCTTCTTAGGGCAAAGGCAACAGTGTTGCGTCGCGCTCAGTTATATTTGTGTGCCGCTTTTCTATTTGACATTGGATTGTCGAGAAACAAATATCAACGATTACAAAATTGGGCTAAACAGAAAGGCAGTTATATATTTTCGCCGTACTCTGGTGTGTAAAATACAAAAAAAAGCATGTTATCCACATGACGAGTATCTAACTTTTACTAAATTAAAAGCCGAGGTTAAATTTCAAGGCTTACTGGATCATACAGTGGATCGAATTATATTGCTTAAAATTAGATGCCCTTGAACAAATCGATAAATTAGATTTGTAGATATGAGTTTCATTTGCTTCGATGGAACGTCAGGTCAGAGCCAGTACAAAATGAAATTCACTGATCCGAATATTTCTGATACAAACTTATTCCTAACCTCTCTTATTCCACTAGCAGGTATTAACACGCAAACTCAACAAGAACAGATTGTGTTGTACAAATCCAAACCCTCGTGTACTATGAATTGCGGGCCTCTGAAATTTGAATTTATTAAGAAAACCGAACAAAAGTCTTTAACGAAAATAGAAAATTATGAACTCGAACCAGACAACTTGCACCATATAATAGAGTTTTCTTTGCCACCCGAGCTTCAGTACAGTACAACTTATCTATGACGATGATAGATGGCTAGGTGAGTGCTTTGGCCGGAGCGAAATCGGTCCAACGTTTTTACCTCTGCCAAACAACATCTCATTTCAACAGCATTGATACTGTGTCCCAGTAAACACAGAGTATTTCAAGCTACAGCCATTATAAAAAGATTAAAGCGAAAATTGATCCTCCGGTTTCTCATCATTTTGCAAACTATTGAAAGCGGACATTAAACTGCAATAGAGAAGTTTTGGGAATACAAACTTCAAACAGCAAGATTATTCTTCAAAGGATATTCTTGGTACAACATTCCAACAGGAATCCACAAATGACTTACTTCATTGACCAGCCATCATAGCATTTGCAATTTTACCGATAGGTAAACTACGAAGGATGCACAAAAATCAACGGACAAGTTGATAAGAAACTATCGTCTAGACTTTGCCCGAAAATCTTCTCGAAAAAAAATATGGAGGATGTGTTCCAAAACTTTTGGCGTCGATGGATCCTTACACTGTTTTTGACATAGTAAGGATGCGGATAACAATTCAGGCGTATTGGAGAATGAGAAAAGAGCTGTTAACAAAGAAGGCTGTGATTAAAAATTTCTTTTTATTATTTTTATTACAGTCGTATTATTTATTCATTTATGTGAATCAATAAATATTATATTACTTACAAATTATTTGCAATGGTTTTTATTAAGAAGTCTTAATCAAAGAGGAAAAAGTACTTTCGCCTTTTTAACGATTATCGATATCCATGTATTTATTATTATAGTATTATATTTAAAATGTACCTTGAAGTCAAGCGCAATATTTTATCCATGGAAATACATTTATTCTTTTTATTTTATTTTTAAAGCCTTGAACCACATTAGATGTTTATCGAATTTATTTTCATGACTTTAAACTTTCAGTCTGCGATTTTTATTTTTAATATCAAATCCGTGCTTTCGACCAACTGTGTTTTGACGACCCGAAACCAGCGAAAAGTCCTTGCTAGACGCCATTTTTGCTAGAAACCAGGAAGCAAGCTACGATACAAAAGTATGCTTTATTTCACTTCTTTAACATGGCTAAACGGGTTGTCCGTCGCTTTTTGTTACGTTCTCTTTTTTTAAGAGGTTCTGTTCTCGACTTTCCACACCTGTGTAAACTCGCCAGACCTTTTTTGACTTTAACTGGTACTATGATGAATTGATTTCAGTTCAGTTTAATCAATTCTTATAAGTGTCGTTGTCCCGACTAATTGACATATCACAGCACATTCCAAACTATTAAACATAGATTCATGATATTTTGGGAGAAGATAGGCACCTACTAACAAAAAGTTCTTCAAAATTCGCATTACTAAAAAGTGGAAAGTGTTAAATTTTCATTTGATAAATTTATCGATATCCCATAACTAAATAGTGATATGGACTTCATTTAAGTTTTAAAATATAACTCATAATAATATCTAAAAATTAATTATTTGATTATTGATTTGAAAGTGGCTTCACTGGTTCAACTCTAGCCTAAAATGAAATGGAATCGTTTTAATAGAATATAAAATGTGATATGAAGAATTTAAGCTTGATTTAATAATTGTTAAGTTGAGAAAAGTGATCGTAACGAAGGATTAGGAGAATTTTTTGATGCGTCTTTATAGAAATTTTTTTGATGCGCTCCTATAGAAATATTAAATTGATGAATCATCATTATCATGATGTAACGAAATAAACATTATATCGATAAGTGATAATAATTTATGATGTTTCTAGTTGAATTCTGGACTCGTATTCTTTTATATTCTAGTGGATTCTATAGGTATATAAATAGAGATGGGATAAGCGTAGTAACTGGAACTTCGAAGAAATAGCTACCGCATTAATAATTGCACTTCGTGGGCCAGCACTGGAGTTACTGCAAATCATTCCCATAACCCCAGGATGAAGATGCATGTAGGTTGCCGATTTAATGGAGACCTTCAATGCAGTTGTTCTGAATAGAATCGTTCGTAGAATTTCATCCAAATTGGAATATTTGTAGTTCGAACGAATGCGGATCCAGTAGATGACCATCTATAATCTGGGCAGGATGTAAACCTCTAAATTATTTTTATCACTTCGGTTTTGTCAATATTTAGAAAATAACAAAATTTCAAACTTTATAAAATATCAGAACCAGCTCTGTTAAATATTTAGGTAATACTGAAAAATATGACGTTTCAAAGGACATAATCAAAATGGCGCTGAGAGAATAATTTCTAGGCCAGGTGTAGAAATACATATTACATATTACATACATATTTTACAGGGTGTTCCACACGACGAACTGTCGCGATAGATTTCTCAGAAATTAGACTTTGGAAAGTTTTTAAAATTTGGCAGTTTACAATTCGTCTAAAATATTTTCAAGATTCCGGTTATAACATAAGTTGATTTCATGCTTATTTTCAGTGGAATACTCTAAAAGTCATTTAATTTTTAGATTCTACGCAAAAATATAGATATATTTTATATATAATAAATACCAAAGTCTAACTGTTTTTGAAATATTTTAAATTTTATATCAAAAATGGGTCTTGCAGGCCAAAATATAACTATTAATTTGTTCTGTATGAACGTCTTTATTATTTAATTGGGGTTGATTTTCCCCTAGAAGCGGATCTACTTTTGTGGACTGTATTAATATTTCCATAATAAATAAATACAGGATGAATAATTTAATATTAACTTGAAAAAATCGGTAAAAGTCAATTGTTTTAAATGTACACCCCTATTTTTATAATGTAATCTTATTTAGCTTTGAAAATAAGGATGACTTTGTATAAGGTTATCTAATCTAAAAATTTGCAGTTTGGCAACTTAATATTTTTATATTGTAAAAATTCTAAACGGCTTACCTTCAGAGGAAAACAACTTATTTTAATAAATGATCAAAATTTCCACCCTGAACTTTCAAATATTTTTCACATCTCTGAATGAGTTTGTCATCGGTCGCCGCTCTAATTGAGTCTGGAGATAAACTTTCGAACGTGTCCCTTACCCTTGCCTACATCGTTGTCACTGGATTACAATAAATGATGTTTTCTATCTTTCCTCATAAAACAATAATTTAAGACAGTCAAATCAGAAAGCCACAGAAAAGGTCAATTGTTGGCAATCCACTTGTCATAAAATGTTGCTTGTGGTAAGCTGGTATTAGTAAAAAATTTGCCTGTATTCCGCCAGAGGTAAATTGCTTAAATATTGATTATCTAACTCTTCTAGAATATTTAAATATCTTTTTTCTACAAAAGTTAATACTTAATTTAAAATTGGGTCATAGTTAGCTTTTCATTACACTACGTAACAAATTTTAGTTTATTTGTTGTATATAATTTGAAAAGTGCATCTTTTCTTGGTAATTTTGGGGCACTGAAAACAAAAATGACAATGAAATTAAAAACTTAGTGGCAATTTTCACGAACGAGTGTCTTAATAACAACGCAAATATATCACGTGCGCTCTCGCGATTACATTGTTGATATATAGGGAGGACACGACATCACGTATCTCTAAAACTTGAACTGATATTAAAAAGATAAATTTAATTTCGGTTTTAGCACACCAAAAATGGTAAGATTTAGTCCATTTTATTTTAAATACATTTTGGCTCTTACCCAGTGCTATTAATGAATTACCATTTAAATTTTCTACACTGTTAAAAATAACCTTAAATTTAATGCAAATTTAATGTACATTCTACATTAAATTTAATGATTTTGTACTTTAAATCGTGAATAATTTACATTTACTTTGAATTTAAAGCAAATTCATTGAAATATCAGTTCGTCGTGTATTAGATTTCATTAAATCGTATCTTAAATTTCAATAAAGTAACTGAAAAGATATTTCAACGTTCTGTACATATATTTATATTTTATTCACATGTACGTTAATATTAATATTCGTGGTACACTGCATGAGATTTCGGGAGATGGCGCAACTTTCATCAACTTAAGTCTTAATCTAATCTAAATCTAAACTCTTCAAAGCCCCTTAGTACCAATTTTGGATGAAATCCGGAAATTTAAAATTTCTAGTCTTATATTCGTTATTTACATCCTCAAAAACGATTCTGGGACTAAACAAAATCGAAAAATGTAAAATTTTTAGTCCGCTATCTTGGATTTGCCATATTGAATCCTGAAAAAATACTTTTAAATTCATAATTTACACCCTTAAGGACCCTTTATCTCAGTTTGGGAAAAAATCGAAAAATGTAAAATTTTTAGGACATCTGCCAGATTGACTTTTTCAAAAAATATTTTAAATTCATAACCAACACTAACAAAAATACCCCAATTCTGCTTTTAGACAAAATAAGGAGATGTAGAATATTTAATCCGTCATTTTGGATTCGCCATATTGAATTATTAAAAAATAATTTCAGATTCGTTATTATCGGACAAAATTGATTTTTTCCTCCGCCATATTGGATCTGCCATATTGAATTTTTTTTAAATAATTTTAGATTAGTTATATACGACCCTGAAAACTCCCTCGTACCAATTTTGGAGAAAATCGGACAAAATTGATTTTTTTGTCCGCCATATTGGATTCGCCATATTGAATTTTTTAAAAAATATTTTAAATCCATTATGTGCGACCTCGAAAACTTCCCCACACCCATTTTGGAGAGAAATTGACAAAATTAAATTTTTTTGTCGGCCTAATTGGATCAGCCATATTGAATTTTTTAAAAATAATTTCAGAATCGTTGTGTACGACCCCAAAAATTCCCCCATACCAATGTTAGAGAAAATCAAACAAAATTATTTTTTTTGGCCGTCATATTGTCAACGCCATCTTGGATATTACTGCACCAATTTTGTGCAAAAAAATATGGGACCACCGCAGCAACTTCCTTTACATAACGTAAAAAATTTCATTCAAATCGGTTCCGCCATTTCGGAGTAATCAGTGTTCATACATAAAAAAAATACACAGTTGACGAATTGAGAACCTCCTTTTAGAAGTCGGTTAAAAATTATTAAATTTAATTCATTACATTAATTGAATTTAAGAAACGGTTTATGAAATTTGCTTCCTTTTTACAATATACATAAAATAGTAGTTTTATTACTCCATCATTTCTTACAGCATAAAATTGCCTGATTTCTTGAAAATTTCGCAATCTTACTGCATGAGAATTTGAATCACTCCAAAAATAGGAATTGTGTCTATAAAAAAGCCATTTTTCGTAAGTTTTGTTCATCAGTCCAAATTATGTTATCCAAAAATTGAGAGTTGTCTTGTATTATCGTTAATATAAATTCGCAAAATTGCAATCTTTTCGGAAAATCAGCATCTCTTAGACGTTGAACCAAAGATATTAAATGAGGGTGGAAGTTGTGTTTCAACAGAATTCTATGTATTGAGCTTTTCGAGATTCCTGTTTGTAGAGCCACTTGTCTTAGCGATATCATAGAATATGCCTCAAAATATCCCATAATTGCAATTTCGACATTTTCATCATCGAGAATAGGTTTCCTTTAATGCATTTTTGCCTTAAGCGTGCCAAAATTTATGAAATTTTCCAATATTTGTTTAACATTGTTCCGTGACGGTTTCTAGGTATCTATCACTATATTCTTGATAAAACTTTATTATAAAGGATGTTTTTTAAAGAGGTATAGAACTTTAAGTTGGCAACACTTTTTTAACTGGTGGCCATTTTGTCAGCTGTCAAGTGATTTATCTTTAGTTTGGTTTGGAATTTCAACATGAATAGACTGACGCCTGAACAACGCTTTCAAATTGTGCAAATTTATTTTGAAAATCATGGTTCTGTTCTAAATACGTATCGCGCACTACGTCCATTTTACGGTCAACATAATCGTCCATCAGAGCAATTAATTCGATTAACTGTGGAACGTTTTCGCACCACGTTTACTCTAAATGATAATACGCATTCACAGAGACGTCGTACAGTGCGTACAGAAGAAGTCATTGCTGCTGTAGAGCGTAGCGTACAGGAAGACCCGAATCAGTCTATCCGCCATCGTGCACAGGAATTGGATATGTGTCCATTCACTTTATGGAAGATTTTGCGGAAAGATCTTGGTTGCGTGCTTACAAAATCCAAGTCGTGCAAGAATTGAAGCCACACGATCATCTAGGAAGGCATAGATTCGGTAAATGGGCCCAAAACAAGATTGCCGTTGATCCCGATAAGCGAATTTTGTTTAGCGATGAAGCTCACTTTTGTTTGAATGGATACGTCAATAAACAAAACTGCCGTATTTGGAGTGATGATAATCCTCAAGTGTATGTTGAGACATCGTTACATCCAGAAAAACTGACTGTTTGGTGTGCTTTATGGGCTGGTGGAATCATTGGTCCGTACTTCTTTAAAAACGATGCTGGTCAGAACGTTACAGTCAATGGTGACCGCTATAGAGCCATGATTACTGACTTTTTCGTTCATCAATTGAACAACCATGATGTACAGGAGCTGTAGTTTCAACAAGACGGCGCAACATGTCACACAGCTCGTGCCACAATTGATTTATTGAAGGAAACGTTTGGTAACCGCATAGTTTCACATTTCGGACCCTTGAATTGGCCTCCAAGATCGTGCGACTTAACGCCGCTAGACTATTTTCTGTGGGGATATGTGAAGTCGCTTGTCTACACCGATAAGCCCGAAACGATTCATCACTTGGAGGACAACATTCGCCGCGTTATTACCGATATACGGCCACAAATGTTGGAAAAAGTCATCGAAAATTGGACCTCCAGATTAGACTACGTCCGAGCCAGCCGTGGCAGTCATATGCCAGAAGTCATATTTAAATTATAATGCCAGAAGATTATCTTTCGAATAAAGTAAATTTCATGTCAATTTAAAAAAATCATCTTTGTTTTATTCCATTTAAAAGTTCTATATCTCTATAAAAAACACCTTTTACTTCCCATAGATAATAAACAAATTTGAATAATTTTCGTCTGTAAAATTTAATCGCCCCTGTATGATTTTCATTAAAAATTGTCAAATGGCAAGAAATAGTGACATTTTTTTTAGTCTTTTATTGATTTCTTTCGTTTCGCCGTCATGAACAACTAATAATAAAATTTAAAAGCCGTATAGTGGTTTATAATATACAAATATTAAATTGTAATTATTTCAAAAACTACAAATTTTGCTAATAAAAAACATTATAAAGTCACTTTTATATTTAATGACAAATAAAATAACATTATAAAAAGGGGAGTTTCCTTTAAAAAAAATTTCTTTAACGATTTTTTCAAGGTATGCTATTTTTTTGAACACATTTATTAATTTATTATCAAAATATTAACACAGTCCACTAAAATAAATTTTTTTCTAGAAGGAAACCAACTCAAAATAAGTGATGAAAGCTTTCATATTGGAGAAATTGATAGTTATATTTAGCCATGCAAACAGGGGCTGATCCAGCTCCTCTCTTTGAGGGGGGGCGGTTATATCACAAAAGTACGAAAGTGAAAGCAGGTTGTCGACGGGGGGGGGGGGGAGGGGAGACACCAGCAACATTCCCATTTCTAACGTAAAAGGCCGGGTGGGTCGGGTCTATTTTTCTGAATTTCAAGCTCTTGAAGAGTGTGGGGGGGCGATCACAAGAAAAAACAAGTTGCCGACCGGGGGGAGGATGCGAGTAGCATACACATTTCTAGTATGAGAGGCAGAATCGGGTCTATTTCCTTGAATGCAAAGCACTTGGTGGGGGGCTATCGCCAGAAAAACAAGGTTGTCAACGGGGGGGGGGGGTAGGTGTCAGCAGCATACATATTCCTAATTAAAATGCAGAATCGGTTCTATTTTCCTGAACTCAGAGCTCTTGGGAAGGAGAGGAGCGATCGCAAGCATACACATTCCTATACTCTATTCAAGAACTAGAGAGAGTAATAATACTGTTACCGAAACCTCCAACGTACCTGCTCAGTGTGCAGGTAACTGAGGACTGGCGTAAATCTAATTATATATAAATATTATAAGCTTTTATAAATTTATTGCAACAATAAAATTTCTGATAGTTCAATTTAATTTCTGCCAGTGAGCAAAGTACCTTAGTAATTTATCTTGTTTGTGCTTGTTTTTATATATTATTTGAGATTAGTGAGATACCCAGAAGATATGGCTTCCACATCTTTATTTATTTCAAAATCGTTAAACAAGGGCATTTTTTCTCCAACGAAAAACTTATTACGATGAATGCTTATGATGCCTTAAGACAGGAGTTGAAAAATCTACTAGGTACCGAATACGGAAGGAGAAAAAAACGACTGGAATTGTTAGTACTCCCAAGCTACATTCGATCACACAAACTGTAATCAAAGGAGTTGTACATACATTTTATTATGAGAAGCAGATCCAGTCACAAAATTCTAACTAAGATCAGTGAAAATCGGGATTTACCTGAAACTAAAAGAACTGAGTTCTAGAAATTGCTCAGAGAACTTGATTTTGCTGAGAAAAACCAGATAGGAAATCTGTTCTTATAGACCGCCTGGAAAATGTCCGTTGGAGAAGGAAAAATCTCTCTCAAGTAAAAGGGAGAGTTGCTAGAAATAACACAATTTACAAAATTAGTAATTTAACTGAATTTTTGAAAGATTTTTTGAATAAAGTTAGTGCAGAAAATTGGGAAGAATCCAGATAATAAACGAATAAAAGAAAATGTTGAAACTCGAACTCATGATCGGTGAAATAGAGGAACCAATTATAATTAGAGCCAAGATAGCTTCACTGACTTTGATTACGAATTAGATACGTAATGTTTACCAGCGTAAATACAATTTATTATTTAAATTTTCTGTAACATAAAAATTAATTACGTTTGAATCCCTTTTAGTGTTTAATTTTAATTCTGCAGATGTTTAAGAAATAAATAAACTGAAACGTCAAATACCCTAAAAATGTTTTTGATTAATAATAAAATGACCGATAGCCTCCCAAAAAATTTTAATATTATATGGACGAATTTATTTTTTTATATATGTTTAACTTCTTGTATTTTTGACAATGGGTATTTGTAAGTATTTAAATTATAACTTAGAATTTTTTGAGAGAAAAAGGCTACGTTTTAGTCTGACTGTACCTAAACGGTTTCTATGCCAAAATTAAAAATAATTGTTGTGATTTGTGTTAAATATGCCAAATTATCTATATTTTCTAATGTATGTGAATTATTAAGAAATTATAAGAAAGAAATAATATAAAAACTTTTTATTTTAAGTTTTTAACCGAAATAATATTCTATGCTATAAATACTTAGTGATAAAATAATCCTCTTCCGACGCCTATGACAAGGATTATAATCCTTTTTAACACTTCACATACTAATATTTATTGTTATCCTATCCAAATAGCCCATAATTATAGACTGGTATTTTTGATTATAAAATTTTTAACCCATTCCTATGAAAAATATATGTGCCTAACAGATTCTGCCAAAGACATCGGAATAAAGAACACAGGTAATTTGCGAAGAAAAAGAAGGGTAAAAAATGATTTATTACTCTCTTTAGTTCTTGAATAAACTATAGTATTAGAGGCAAAGTCGGGTCTATTTTCCTGAACTCAAAGCTCTTGGGGGGGGGGGGCGATCGCCCCTACCGCCCCCCCTTGGATTCGCGCCTGCACGCAAACACCATTTTTGACATCAAATTCAAAATATGTCAAAAACAGTGGGACATTCTATATGAAATATATCTATAATTTTGCATAGGAATATAAAAATGAAATAACATATATGGTGTTTCATTTAAAAATAACCTAGAATGCATCAACTTCCGGTATAATTAGAAGTACCACCAACTTGAAAATATTTTAGCCAAATTGAGAAATCGATCGCGGCATTACGTCGTGGAACACACTGTATTAGAATATAGTAAAAAAGGGGTTTAAAAGTCTAAAATTTTTAAAATAATAATGAGCTATAGTTTTCTGAAATTTATCTTGTAACTAATTTAGTATTAAATTTTATTTTTAATTAGAATTTGACAAACATAAGGTTTATTTTTATTTTCCACTTTATTTATCCGGGTACAGTAAATTAATTTGAAACTAATAAAATTTATTAATATATAATCTAATTACCAGTTAATAATTCGATTATAATGAAACTGAAATAAAT